>JABUQX010070436.1:10000-20000 GCA_015478945.1 Trachelipus rathkii | reverse complement strand
TATATATAAAAAGGTCTACCACCAGGTCTCTTAAGTGTTACAAATTAAAATATATTTATTTAAGTCTAAGTTTGTTTTAAAAAGTTTTAGAAAAAGGGTAATGTGAAATACAAATGTATATGATTGAACAGAAAAATAGGTAGTGACATATATTTTTATTAATAGTATGTAGGGTAAAGCAGTAAAGCAGTAAAACATGAGGTGGGTGGGGTGGGGGTGGGGCCCCTGGAGGCTGTTTGCTGTATTGTTTTACTGCTTTATTGCTTTATGGTCCCTAAAATCATGTTTTTCATGGAAATTTAACAACTTTTTTCTAGAAACAATGTTTTTTAAAAATGTTTTTCAAAAATAAAAATGTTTTTCATCAAAAGAAAATGTTTTTCGAAAAAACAAAAATGTTTTTCATCAAAAGACAATGTTTTTCAAAAAACATTTGTATTTAATACATGAAAAATATAAATCTTATCCTTCGACATGAAAATTTAACTTTAACTTTAACTTTATCTCCAACTTTAACTTTAACTCTAACTTTAACTTTAACTTTGGTAATGAAACAGCTTTTCTATAAATAAAATACCTCAGTTTGAAATAAAAATGTAAGACTATGTGTATACGACCTCTAACTAAACATACACATACACACATATACACATGCATACACATACACATACCTTTATATAGGGACTTGATATATCATACATTAAACAAGTCGAGTGCAAGTTTTGACTTGAATATCTCAGTTGTACAACATATGTATACCATTGTGTATGGCTAAGAGAGAACCACTTAAGTTCTCTGTGTTAAGTTTTATATATATATATATATATATATATATATATATATATATATATATATATATATATATATATATATATATATATATATATATATATATATATATATATTTGTACAACATAGGGCTGCTGTTACATATATTTATGCAACATGGGGCTGTTGATAGAGCGTAAGTCTATGTATTATTAACTTATATCCTTTTAAAATTTCATTTAAAAGGGTAAAAACCATATTTTGGGGTTCGGCTCCCATCTCAATTGGGGTCCCTAGACATCTTTGAGTGTAATGAAACTATGTTATTCATATTCTACATCACTAAAAACGTATATAAACACACTAATATTATGGTGACAAGCACATATTTACTAATTCGGCACCGCACCGACCCTGCACCGGTGCCGATACCGATAACTCCAATGATTCATTTGTTCTATCTTACGAAACTTCTATTTCCTTCCTTCATCTTTTCTCTGCCCTGTACTCTGTAATTTTCTTTTTTTCCAGCTGAGGATCCACTCAAAGGGGTCCTCGAACTCATTTTGGGGTTACGAAACCCAAAAATTCGGAATCTATGTTCTTTGAAACATATATATATATATATATATATATATATATATATATATATATATATATATATATATATATATATATATATATATATATATATAATATATATATATATATATATATATATATATATATATATATATATATATATATATATATATATATATATATATATATATATATATAAACACGTCTCAATTGACTCAATATGTAACTGGAGCCAGAATTCCAGTCTGACTCCGCCATCACAAACTCCGGCTCCGGCTCCGGCTCATATGCTCCGTCATATGAGACTTCTTCTTCTTCTTCTTCTTCTTCTTCTTCTTCTTCTTCTTCTTCTTCTTCTTCTTCTTCTTCTTCTTCTTCTTCTTCTTCTTACTCCTCTTCCTCCTTTTTTTTCCAGTAACAAAGATGAGTCATCAAAGCTGAGGCATCAAAGATGAGTCATCAAAGCTGAGGCATCAAAGTTGAGGCATCAAAGCTGAGGCATCAAAATTGAGGCATCAAAGCTGAGGCATCAAAGTTGAGGCATCAAAATATTGAGTGTGTGTGTGTGTGTGTGTGTGTGTGTGTGTGTGTGTGTGTGTGTGTGTGTGGAGTGTAGGTGTAAGTGTCTATGGGTGTGTGTGTGTGTGTGTATGTGTATATGGGTGAGGGTAAGTGTCTATGGGTGTGTATGGTGTGTATAAGTGTCATAGTGTGTGTGTGTGTGTGTGTAGGTGTAGGTATATGTGTGAGCTTAAGTGTCTATGGGTGGGTGTATGTGTGTATAAGTAGCCTATCGGGTGTGCGTGTGTGTATAAGTAGCCTAGCGGGTGTGCGTGTGTGTGTGTGTGTGTGTGGTGTGTGTGTGTGTGTGTGTGTGTGTGTGTGTGTGTGTGTGTATAAGTAGCCTAGCGTGTGTGTGTGTGTGTGTGTGTGTGTGTGTGTGTGTGTGTGTAGGTGTAGGTGTGAGGTTAGGACAGTAACATACAGGACTTAAGTTAGGGGCAGATACCTACATGACCTCATGTTAGGACAGTTCCCTACAACAGGTACTGCGTCAGATACCTACATGTGCTCGACTTAATCTCACTTAATCCCTCACGAACTTTTATGAAAGGTCAATTTCAGGCCTTGATACGGTATCAAGGCCGAAATATCAAGGCCAAGACCGAAATATCAAGGTCAAAACATCAAAAAAGGGGGCTAAGCGACCTAAAGGGGGGTCAATCGTAGAAGGAAGGAACCATCCTAACAACTTCTAATACACACCAATCGAATCCTCATACCTCAAAACATAGGGGTAGACACTAATATTAGGTGTATTCTATGACGTAGGACATGTCATTGCTAGAAGTGCTAGAAAAGGGTTGGGTACTAACTGGTAGAAGGAAGCATCCTAACACCTTCTAATATATACCAATCGACTCTACGTACCTTATAACATAGGGTAGGCATTAATATGGGGTGTGTTCTAAGATGTAGGACATGTCGTGCTAGAAGCTAGAAGAATCAGTTATGCCAACTGAAACCCTCAAAAATGAATTCTACACCATTGAAAACATATATGTAGACACCTCATTTGTTCTAATATGTGGTAGGAGCCTGAATTCCATTCGGCACCGCAACCACCAGCTCCGGCTCCGGCTCCATATGGTTCGCCAATTAGTTTAACATAGCCATTCTATTTCATTTATTCTCTTCTATACACTCACCAATTTTCAGCTTTCTAAGTCCATTTTTTAAAATTTAAGGGGGTGGGGCCCCCCAACCCCTTTGACGTAGCGGCTTGAAACATTGGATACAACAATGTTGCAACATATAAGGAAGATATGCCAAGTTTGAAGAAGATACGATGACTCTAACACCTCTTTTGCTAAGATATGTCATTTTGTCTCATTTCTTGCCCCATAAATGACCCCCGCCTGGGGCCCTGGGGCCCTGGCGGAAAGTAACTACGGGAATCTTATTTTTGAGACATTCTACCCCTGTTTGACACCCGTCATGATAGGTTTTTGACGAAGGGTACGCCATCTACGAAAAACGCATGTTGGTGCGTTCTAAAACCGCAACGGCTGAAACGCCACGCTCGGCAATAGCGGCAATCGACTCGGCATACCTCAAAACATACTAGTCACCACCAAGATCGACTTCATAGCTCAAGAAACAAAAATGTTAGGAAAGGGGGGTAGGGTAATGTCTAATACTAACTCTTGTTAGGAGTGAATCGATTCCGTTGTAAACCACAGGAATCGATTCAGCAGTGTCGAATATGTACTAATCGATACAAATATCGGAAATATTCAGGCATATACGATATATCGCACTAGAAGGGTTAGAAAGGGGGTGGGGGATACTAACTCATAGAAGGAACCAACCTAGCACCTTCTAATGTACACCAATCGACTCCCCGTACCTTATAACCTAGGAGTAGGCACTAATACCGGGTGTATTCGATGACGTAGGACATGTCATGCTAGAAAAGGCTAGAAAAGGGGGGTAGGGTAATAACTCATAGAAGGAAGCATCCTAGCATCTTCTAATATACACCAATCGACTCCCCGTACCCAATAACCTAGGGTTAGACACTAAGACCGGTGTATTCTACAATATAGGTCGGCATGTGCTAGAAAAGGCTAGAAAAGGGGGGTGGGGTAATAACTCGTAGAAGGAAGCATTCTAGCACCTTCTAATACACACCAATCGACTCCCGTACCCAATAACCTAGGGAATAGACACTAAGACCGGTGTATTCTACAATATAGGTCGGCACGTGCTAGAAGCTAGAATATAGAATATATAGAATATAGAATATAGAATATAGAATATATAGAATATATAGAATATAGAATATAGAAACATGCGACCTTTTCTCGGTCGGCGGCACCCTTTGAAGTCTCTCTATTCTTCGCCTTCTTATCAGTTCTGCGGTTTGCGGTTAGATAAAAAGGTCCACTTTTATGACCTTTGCGGTTTGTGGTTAGATAACTTGGGTCTCTATTCTCGTGTATACTACTCACCACCACTACTACTACTACTACTACTACTACTACTACTACTACTACTACTACTACTACCATCATTACAACTACTGCCACTACTCTGAATACAATTCCAAGTTCACCTACACATATACACATGCAATCGACAGCAATGCCATTATACCCTCGAATCTTACGTTATCCATGGCTATTCAACCACAGCAACAAACTGCACTTTTCACAACATCACCACCCCATTCATTCATCCTTCAACATATGTCACACATCCTACACCACACGTTAATCATTATACACCGCATGCCACTCAGATCACACTTTACCCAGCACCCACGGGTTCTTATGCCCACCATTTGCACAGCATACAGTAATTACACGTCTTGCAATCTTCCACATACATCATATGCTGGATACCCTCCTCCAGTGGTTAGCTAAGACTCAAGTTCCCTACAATTGGCGGCACGGTCAAAGAAGAGCTAAAGGACAGGTTTTTTCTCGTGTACCTTCATCCACGGCGGAAAGAAATGTGAGGTAAGGTAAGGTGAAGAGCCATGCGGGAAGAGGCCCCGGATAGCCCAATGGGCTGTGATGGGAAAAAAAAGGAGGACAATCTACCTACAAGTTTTTAAAGTAACTGATGCGTGGGAATAAAAAAAAAAGGAAATTGTGGAGAAGGAGGAGGATTCAAAGATATGAATACTTCGAAAAATAAGGGGACATAAAGAAGATTAAAAGCATTCGTATGTTACAATGCATATACGTAGCGCTAGGGTCCGGAGGGACACGCAAAAATCCCTCAAGCATTGGTTCTTGTTGCTATGCCATGTTCTAGGTTATTCACCAAAAGTATGACAACGGGGTTATATATATATATATATATATATATATATATATATATATATATATATATATATATATATATATATATATTTATATATATATATATTATATATATATATTTTTAATATATAATATATAACTATATAATATATAATATATATATAATATATATATATATAATATACATACAATTATATATATATATATATATATAATATATAAATAAAATATATATATATATTATATATATATATATATAATATATATAATATATATATATATATAATATATATATAATATATAATATATATATAGGGTTATATATATATATATATATATATATATATATATAGCCCCCTTTGATAACCAAGTGGCTCGCTCAATGATGAAGAAGGTAGTAGTTTTACCCTACAGCGATTATGAGAAGCTGAAATATAACACAGGACCCCAGTCTCCACAACAACAACAACAACAACAACATCAACAACAACCTCAACAACAACAACAACAACAACAACAACAACAACAACAACAACAACAACAACAACAACAACAGCACCAGCAACAACAACAACAACAACAACAACAACAACAACAACAACAACAACAACAACAACAACAACAACAACAACAACAACAACAACAACAACAACAACAACAACAACAACAGCCTCAATCAAACCCTCAACTGCAACAGATCGGTTATAACCCTTATCAACCATTGATTCAACAGCAACCTTTGAGTTTATATGATCCGCAAGTTGAACAGATAAATAATTACGAGAAGGAACTGCATCAAATATTAAACTCTGATGTTAACATTCATGAAAAAAGAGTCCTATATCAAAATGCTATACAAAA
Organism: Trachelipus rathkii; assembly: GCA_015478945.1. Lineage (NCBI taxonomy): Eukaryota > Metazoa > Arthropoda > Malacostraca > Isopoda > Trachelipodidae > Trachelipus > Trachelipus rathkii. The sequence continues at coordinate 13,956 of JABUQX010070436.1, read as the reverse complement.
TTTAGTAGATCTAAAAGTTTTATTAAATTCACATAAAGAAGATTCAGCTCTAGCACCAGATACTAAGATTGATGTGAAAAGAGAAGATAATTTTAAACATATACTCAAGGAAAGCTTACCAATAAGAATAGAGAACGGTATAGCTCATTATAGTATTTTAAAAGAATCAGATGACCTGAATGAACTCGGTCAAATCATTATTTGACGGAAAAAACAAACCCGGTCGAATATTTGACTTGATATCCGATCCTCACGCCGATTGGAAGAAAGCCCAGTGGCAGGATTGGAACAGGATCAAACAGAACTTCAGGACTTATTAATTTTTCGAGAACTTTAATTCAGAATAAACAAAGATTAGCGGATCTGGATAATATTCCAATGTCTCCTAGACCTGATGCAAGTCCCTCTGGTACTTCTTTTGCATCAGATAGATTAAAGTTGATAAGTAGAAATACAGTACGTTCAAGTGTAGGAAGAATAAGAAAAAAACCATACATCGTTTCAAAATGGATTAGTTCCTAATTATTTATGTAATTTTTTTATATGATTGTATTATTTGTAATTTAAAATTATGTATATAACCTATGTTATCTTTCTGTATACACTTGCTATGTTTTTAGACTTGTAATTTAAAATAGTTAATATTATTTTGTAATTAAAAATAAAATATTTCATATCGACATTCGGTTTTTATATCCCCTATCAGTATAAATGAATATGTTTTTTATTTATAATGTCATGTGAATCATGGAGGGCTAAGGAAGCGGTCGAAAATATTACTTTGATGTGAAGCAGCCATACAGTTACGGTGGTTTTTCAAGGTTTGCATCAAAGTTTCCTCAAATTAATAAAAAAGAATTGAAAAAATATTTAGAAGGTGAGGATGCTTTTACCCTACATAAACCTATACGAAAAAAAATTCCGACACGGAAAACTATAGCCCCCACATTTAGATAACGTATGGCAGTTAGATTTGACAGATATGATAAAATATAAATCTTACAATGAAGGGTATCAATATATTCTTTTTGTGATAGATGTATATTCCAGATACTTATGGCTAAGGGTTTTAAAGGATAAAAAATCAAAGACTGTTGCTGCAGCAGTCAAAGAAATTATAAATGAAGATGGTAGATATCCTCAAATGATATGGACAGATAAGGGTACAGAATTTTTAGGCAAAGAGTTTCAAGAAATAGTTACAGAGTATGACATAGGGTATTACAACACATTTTCAGTTAATAAAGCTGCAATAGTTGAAAGAGTACAGAGGACTATAAAAGAAAGAATGCATAGGTATTTCACGAAGATGAATACATTTAAATATTTCGATATACTACAAGACCTGGCTTACTCCTATAATCGGTCTTATCATAGAACACTTAAGAATACCCCTATAGAGATGGTGAAGACAAAACCTGCTGTACCTATCAACTCAATGGGAAAAATAAAAGATAACACTGGTGTTAAAGTAGGAGATTATGTGAGAGTATCCAGGACTGATGAAAATTTCAGAAAAGGGTATGAAGCCGGTTGGTCGAGAGAAGTTTTTAAAGTAGATACCATCAGAGAATTCCCTAGAGACAAGTTAAAATTATACTATCTTGAGGATTTAGATGGTGAAAAAATAAAAGGAGGATTCTATAAACAAGAAATACAGAAAATACGATTTGATCCTAAGAGTCACGAGTATAAAATAGAAAAAATATTAGGATCTAAAGGGAAAGGTAAAAATAAACAGTATCTTGTCAAATGGATAGGTTACCCGGTGAAGTTTAACAGTTATATAAATGCTAGCGAGATTAAGAAACATTGATCAGTTTACTTTGTGAACATGGAGAGTGAAGATCATTTCTATTTAATTAACATTGCCGTCATCGGCTTTTATGGACTTATATCCAGAAAATAAAATATCAGACTTTACTACAGAGTTATTGAGTCCTTTAAAACTCGAACGAGAAATGTACGAAGTTGGATTATGCGAAATGATACTGGATGCGCGTGTAGAGAATATGCCTGAGTCACACACGGCATTTGTAATATTTAGAAGTGTTGAGAATGTTAAAAACGTATTAAAAATTAACACAGATATGAGTGTTATCGTGAGAGCCGATAGAGAATATTTCTTTGAAAGATATTTAATAAACAGAGGTCTCTATAAATCTCTTACCGATGTGTTCGTAGATTTGAACAAGCAATTTAAATCAAGTCGTATATGTAAAGATTTAGTATTTCTAGTTAATAGAACATTCAACGAGGACAATGTATTAATCACCTTAAAGTCTCAAGCTTTAGTAAACTTGAAAGATAGAAGTTTATTTATTTTCCACACTTCAGACTGATTTCGTAAATGTAGTTAGTTACGTGATGATACAATATTGAGAATTAACGATATCAAGGCACCTCTAAATGAATTGATACATTATATCCCCACGATGGAAGAGTATTTAGATAAGCTTGTAGCAAAAAGCAACACCGATGATTCATTACATTTTGTATGTGATCCTTCAAAGATGTTACACGATCCTGGTGTAGCGTATGTTTACAGCGACATTGTAGAACCCTAGTATGTTGGAAACACTAAGGCTCAGTTACTAAGAGTGATACATTTTCTCAACCCTGAACGATTCTAACATTCCTCCTCCTCTTCTTCCTCCTCCTCCTCCTCCTCTTAGGTGTCCTATGCCTTTGCCTTTGCCTGTGATTACATTTCATCAGGTGCATGGGCTCCTGAAATCTAGAAAATGTATGAACGTTAGGAAGGCGGGTGGCCTGCATGGCGTTCCTCCCCGAGTTTTGAGGGATTGTGCTTCCGTGCTAACCCGCCCTCGTTCACCTATATTCTCTATGTATCAATACTAACACTTTTCCTTAGTGTTGGAAGCACGCACATGTCCAACCTATTCCAAAAAAAGGAAGCCACTCTGATCTTTCTAACCATCGCCCTATAGCTCTCACTTGTATTCTTTCTAAGATCTTTGAAACCCTTCTCAACTCTCATTTCTTAGATCATTTGGAATCTCATTCATTTCTATCCGATCGCCAGTACGGCTTTTGGCGCTCGAGGTCTGCTGGCGATATACTTTCCTATCTTACTGGTTTATGATTTTCCTCCCTTAGGAAGTACGGGGAGATTTGCATTGTGGCGCTTGAAAAAATCCAAAGCATTTGACTGGATGGCACCGGTCACTTGCTCTCCAAGGCTCCCCTAATTTGGGTTTCCTCCCTCTCTTTGCTTACTTATGTCTAGTTTTCTTTCAAATCGCTCAATATCGGCTGTTGTTGATGGCGCGACTTCTTCTTTTTCTGTCAATAGTGGTGCTCCTCAAGGTTCTGTCTTATCTCCTACTTTATTCTTTCTTTTCAGTAATGATCTTCTCACTTGCACATCTAACTCTATCCACCTATATGCCAATTACTCGATCCTTCATTCTTCAACTCATTTCAATTCTACTCACCGTTTTACTTCTAAAATTGCCTCTCATCTAAATCTTTCCGATTCTATTCTAGCTGATCTGGATAAAATTTCCTGGTGGGGTCGCGTCAACTTTGTGAAATTCAGTTCTTTAAAAACCCAACTTCTACAAATCTCCTTCTCTAAGTCACTTTCTAACTTTCCTACCTCTTTTGACGGTTCTCTCGTCTCTCCTGTTGACAATATGAACATCCTTGGCCTTAACAAAAACAAAAAAATGTCTTGGAAACATCACATCACAACGGTTGCTATAGCGGCCTCAAAAAACTGGGAGTTCTGTTTAGACTGCGAGACTGTTTTTCCTCTTCTCAGTTACTCCAGTTATACAAGGGCCTCATCCACCCTTGTATGGAGTACTTCTCTCATATCTGGGCAGGATGGGGGGGCTCTATTTCATCCGGTTTTTGGATAGGGTCGAGTAAAAGGCCAAATGGCTTATAAACTGTTCTGTACTTTCCACTTCATTTGAAACTCTATCTTT
>JABUQX010070435.1:37500-64967 GCA_015478945.1 Trachelipus rathkii | reverse complement strand
TTTAGTATTGTCTATTCTTATTTTTATTTTTATATCTATTATTTGTTATTAATTATTCATTTTATTTTATGTATTACGGTATTTTACTTCTATTATGACTAGTGTTATTATACTTTCCCTATGGCCTATTTGCTATTATTACTCTTAACACACACCCACGACATTCACTCAACACCAGCACTCAAACATCACCACATCACAGCCACACACCACTACCATCCACACACATCACGCACCCAAACTACACTCACACACGCACCACACTACACTATCACACACTACGCACCCTGTCTCTAATCAATGCATCTATCCACTCTCTCTCTCTCTCTAATAAGTTCATTTTGGTATGAGCACATAAACTCCGCCTATAATCATTTCTCTTTAATACAATCATCCCCTCTTTTCCATAGTTTTTCTTATTACACTTTAACTCACGTTTTACTCTTTTTATCAAATTACCCTCGCATCCACTTTTCAACTAGTACTCAACTCCTTTACACTCAACCTTCCCACTTATATCTTTCCTCAATTTACATGAATCTCTCTTATAATAAACTCTTCCCTTATATATATACTCTACTCCAATTCATTATCTCTTCGTTACAGTCACCATATGAAGCAAAATATTTTACTCTACCTAGAGTTAAAATCTAACAATTATTCATGTTGTTTTAAGAAATGTATATTAAGTTTTGTTAGATCGGAATTAAATCAAAGTCGTTAATTTTAATAAAAAAATAATTAATTAGATTAATAAATAATAGTAATTAGAATAAGATATTATTAGATTAGTATAAAAAAATCATTACAATCACTATCTATATATTAATAAGATTCCATTAAATAGCAACAATATTAAAAGCTTCACAATAAAATTCAGTTAGGACCTAGCCCTAGCACCTACCTTACACATACTCAAGTACTATGCCACGTTTTTGTTTCTATATGGACTTTTTTCACTTTGCGCCTTTATAGAATTCAATCGTACTTTATCGAACCAAAGGTAAAGTAAAGTAATATAAAAAATTAAGACCGAAAATTTAATGATTTACTTTCTACTTTAACGTAATTCGCGTTCATACCAAATAATAAAGATATACATCCAATTAGTACATTAATTAATAAATTTTCAACAGAAATGATTTTTCCTTATTGATTATCCTTAATATAATAGGAGAAAATTCATAGATTATCGAAATAAGTCTAATATTATAATCATCCAAAACAATTATTAATTATTTATCAGAAAGCTTTAATATCCGATACTGTTTCATAATGGATTTAATTATTTGCTCATACATTATGATTTTTTACATACAAGTTATAAATACTTCACACCACGTAATATATATAGATATATATTCATCTAATAGGATCTCAGTATATGTTACTTTAGCTTTAGTGAAGACGATTTTGAGATACGGAATGCGAGTGTGAGTGAGGGATAAATATTCTTTGACTTATATAATTATGATATCAGTCTTATATAAATATTATACCTCACATTGGTAATACACTTTGACACATCATTTACCCAACTACTCGAGTGCATAAACTATAATAATAATCTAATCTATCTGAATTATGATAAACATATAAATTAACATAACTAGTGCATCTAGCTAACTTACTCAGTTTAGCAAGACATATATCTCTCAAGCTAAATTTAATACAACATGGGTACCTACTATAATTCTGGTATAAATATCTACTGAAGAGTTTCATTTGTATGTTATTATGGAAAAATATAGCGATATATAATTCATATTATTATATAAATAAACATGTGATAGTAGTTGTCTCTTTTATTATCTCTAAAATAGATTTTAATAAATATTTTAGGGGAAATATGTGAATGACATAAATAAAGCGACTTATCTAATTTGATATTTTTCGACATTTTTCTTTATATTTTCTTAAGTACACACCTGATGGTGTTGTGGTCTACATCTAAATCAGATCATTATTACTTGTTCATGTGTAACTACATAGTGTTTCAAGTAAAGGGAAGACGAGGCACCATTAAATCTCAACTATTTGTGAGTCAAGAGGTTGATCATTTAAGGTTTATTAGGAGTGTACCATACTTCTTAATTTATTCGGGTATTTACGTGTTCAGAAAGATGGTAGGGCTGGTTGTAGAGAAAATCATTCATAAAATAGAGACAAAATAAACGATAGAACGTTTTTCTATGGGCTCTTACGTTTCAATATGTTGACTCAACACAGGTGATTACTGAACACGACTATGCTGATGGTTACCTTTTTATATATTATGGATGCCTCTTTCTTGGAGGCACAAATCGAATATTACCTCCAGTCCCAGATCGAGTTCCCTTACGAAAAGTTGAATAAAGCCTGGTGTGTCGACAGAGAGAGGAGTAACGAAGAATAGATACTATAAGAATTGGGAGTATAAAGATCTGTGAGTCGCGGGATTCCTAATGTGTAGACATAACTACATTTGTAGGAGACACATATTTGAATGAGGTAGTTTTACCTATAATGATTGAAATATTGTGGTATTTTAGGGTTAGCAGTATGAAGTTAGGCTTTGAAAATCTATTGTTGTTATGGTGGTTTAGAGGAGCGGTGCGCGTGCGGGCCTCCTGGCGACTGTTGCTTCCCCCGTAAAAAGCCTGCGTGTCTCCTTGAATGGATACTCAGTTTATAATAGTGTTATATATATAGTTACATGTAGGTATTAATATAATGAGTGTAAATAGTACATTAGTTATGTACTAGACTGGGTATAAATTTATGAATAAACATATTATAAATATACATAAGTGAGATGATATGAATAATTGATACGTAGAGGTATAGGCGAAGGGTATAAGTGGGTGGTTGAATGATAAATAGGTTAGCTGTACTGTGATGTGAGGGGAGCTAGTATACGGTAGTGGTGATATCTGATTATTGTAGTCAGTCTAGTGGCTGGCTATAGTATGATGTTGTTACTAAGGGATAGGTAGGGGTATCCTAGGGGGTGTATGATATTCTCTAGTGGTGTTTATATATAGTGTATAAGTTAGTGGTAAGTACTTAGTAGTATACAGTAGGAGTAGCTGGGATTATATTATAAGCTCTAGACTACCAAGTACTATAGATGGGTTAGATGTAAGGAGAGTTGACTCTACGGGTTCCCGGCCGGCCCCGATCTTATATATAATCTATTAGGTTAGGAATGAAGAACGAGGAGAGTATGTAAATATCAGAAAGTAGATATATAGTATACATTAATAACACTCATATAAAATAACGATATGTAATAATATTGTTGGGAAGTACACTCTCTCGAAACAGATGTTAAGATAACTCTTTGATACAAAATGGATCCACGTAGAGATAGCGGCTTTGAAAACAAAGAAGATACACAATAGAAGCTCTAATACTACAGACATTTTAACGAATCGAAAGGAGGCAATTATAAATATATTACATAGCTAATCGCTATAGTATGTGATGAATCTCGAAGAAACCCCACAACCCTAGAGCCCAAGCACCTCGACGAGTGCAAAGATATGGGTCCAAGGATTTCGGAGCTTAGTGTTTCAAGTATGGAGAATTGACATGTTCATGAAAAACTCGTACAATTGGATAGATATACGTGGAGACAATGATATGTACTGATATCTATAGATATTCGTGACTGAGAATGAGAAGAAGAAAATCAGTTACTGTAAAAAGTGAAGTGATCTCGGATCCCGCCTTTAAGGACCTTATTTAATGGTTCCTTATTCTGGGTCAGATGCTACCTCACTTAAGAGGAAATTTAAATTAAGTATAATTGGAGAGATATTCACCTTGGCTGACATACTCCATACTGACGAAAAGGGAGCGTATTATTATGCATAGTTTTTGTATTCTTATCTCTTGCACCCGCTAACAAATCTTAAGTCGGTGACTATAGTGGATGTACTTAGGCTCTTTTAATGGATAATAAGGTAGTACCTTGATCATTAATTAATATATAAATAGATGATGGTCATGACGGTTTGTAGTAAGGGACATACAGAACACTAGATTGGCATAATAAAAGATAGCGTTGAAGACTGCAAGATTATTTGTTGTTTCCTAACAGGATACGCGTGTACCGTGGTTAAGACATATCCCATAATATATTAACGTCAGCATTTCTAAGAATAAAATCTTAGAAGAAAATAATAAAAAATAAAAATATTTGACCCGATTGTGCCGTCCAGGTATTATTAACACCTAGGTGATTGCTCTTTTGTACGGAGTTGATGTGTGGTAAACGACACCTCTGGTCATCTTGTAATAACAACGATACAATTAAGTTTTTTTATACCGTACGTTATATCGGGGAAAATACAGGCAATCTGCAATATGGTAATTTCAGGTAGGAGTGATTGACTATTACTTTGTGCGCTGTGACTTGGCAGCAATAGATAGCCCGAGTAAAGTCAGTTCATCGATTAGAATAACCCCTATGTTATGTAAATTAAAGAGCGAGTAAAAATGAAATAAATAATATAGCTAAATAGCTAACATTTAACTCGTAAATTCAGTTTATCAGTAATTGCTAGACATGATAGAGAATCATCAATTTACGGGTCTATGGTGGTGACTACTGTATAAAGGAAGAAAAACCATCATGCAGTAATAAGGGTAAAGGTATAATGCTGCGTGCGTTATATAGTGAGGCGTGAGCGCGGACTGAAACCCGGACTTTCGTGCGTGGGTTAGTCTGGTATGTATATGAGTGAGGTACAATCTCATCCGACCGAGTAGGTTGCTCGTTCTATTTACACGACAGAAAAAGGTTCAGATGAAGTACAAAGAGGCTAAACTTATTAGCTCTCTCGTAGAATACTGAAAGCGCTTGAATCGCCAAGAAACCATTGCGGAAGCTATACGTCGACGATTTTGTCACAGACGCGCACTCGGAAATTGCCCGAGAAATTAGCGTGTCTCACGGGCTTGGGTATTCATGGATGGCTGTTATTAAGTATGTTATACTGGCAAGAGAGGGACGGGTGTTGTCACGAAATTGCGAAACTATTGCGTGCTCAGGGTAAGCATTAAGATATGAGCAACAGCAGCCTCCTCCTCTCCCTTAATACATACATATAAGGCTTTCACCACAAACAGAAGTGTGTGCCATCAATAGAATAGTCAAATAGGATAGAAACACAATACCAGATAAATCCCATGGGAGTACTGTGGGATACTGATCAAGAGACGTTGAACTAAAATGTATTACGTTTTTTCGCGAGTCGGCTATATATTGAAGCAATAAATAACCTATTTAATAGTGTATCATTTGACGGACATCCCACGAAGCCTGATGTTTCAAGAGGCCACTGATGGGATGCTGAACAAGGGCAAAGTCAATTACTTTAGATAGGGACCACTACAAAGGAGTGTTTAAGGAAGGGGTCCCCTTTATCGTACGTGAATTGATGACCGGAACGCTGATAATTGAGGTGAAGAGAAATCTGTCGCAAACATATGATGGTCGGGAGTATAATCAATAACAGTCACATACTGTGTAAACAGCAGTAGGGTGCAAAACAGCGTACGCCCTTTTCTTTAAGAGTTGCCCATTTCATGTGGTGAGTGTAGAGTCAGTCTTTTAATCGTGGATGGTGTTCCGATATTGATCGCGAAGTACTCTGCGATGTACATAAGCAAGCCAGGTTTGTAAATGACGTAACATTCATAAACGCACCTTTGGAGATAATCTGGTCAAAAACCTAACGCATCAGCACATTCAAACTCATATCATGTGCAGAGAGATGAGGTATAGGATGCATCCATCAGGAAACTAGATGAACCGATACTGGAAAAATATTCACAGTTATACGAGGTGGAAAGTCGACTTAAATGAAAGAAGCGGATTAAAATCTCAGGACATCGTAGTCACGGAGCAAAACTATAGAGAGACTTCGCAATCTTGAAAGAATAAGTGGTCTACGTGAATTTATGGGGCTAAGTTCAAGGCACCAGCCAGACCAATTCAAAGCCAACTCCCCAGCAGGACGACAAAGCCTACACCACGGTAGAGTGCAATGAGAGAGATCCTTAATATTTAACTCCGAGATATCTGAGAATTCTAGAAACAATAACCCGTACTTTCATCTAAGAGAAAGTTAAGGTTATTCCTCACATAAGGCAATAATTGAAAACTATTACATAGCTTGTACAATGCAATGGTAGACATATCTAACCCACACTTTGCACATATAATGAAACTACTTACATAACAATCGATGAAGTTAGAAAAATCATAGAACAATGTCCAGTGTGTTATTAGTATCTTTAACACAACAGGTATAACCGAAGTGGCATAGAAGAAGTGTACCTAGAACGATCTATATAGTAACAAAGTAAAATTAATGGAGTTATGACAAACCTCGAGAAAAGTAAAGAAACTCCGGTGGTGGGACAAGAACACAAAGGCGAGAACCTTTAATCTCCACACGTTGTCGTCAAACAAGCTCTTAACACTTCGTAGTGACATAATTGGTAATAATGCGCACTGAGTTGTGAAGAACTTTAAAAGATCCCGTTTGATCCTGATCTCCAAGTCTTAAAGGAGGATGCTGAAATAACTTTTATGCGCTCATTTTCCGTCGACGAAAAACCAGGTCTTATGACTGATCAAGACATTATGCTGCCCAAGTCACATATGTAGCACCACCAGTACAGGAGACTGGACACTCTTTCAATCAGCTACTAGTACTCGATTGGACACGCGATTCAAAGACTTGGCTAGCAAAAGGTCGTAAACATTATAACTAATGTGTTGATAGGTCTACGGAACTAACGGTAATACTCAAAAACGTAGACCTGAGTCTTAATTACTAATGATGAGAACTGCATTGACCACATGAAAAAGTTTGAGATGTGTGAGTGAGACAAATATATGGAATTTAATTTTAGATATCATTAACAAGTTATATACGACTTTTTAAAAATGACATCACCTATCTAACACCCATAAAAGGGAAGAAAGAATAAAAAATCATACATTTTTGAACTTAAGAACCAATATTTAAATTTCTCGACAACTAGGTGCGTATTATTCATTATTGTGCATATTTTCCATCAATATAGCTCTAGAGCGCGCTCTCTTTGAAGTAATATCTATTGTTTAGTATATAAAAGAATAATTATTGATTAGATAAATAATAATCATTTAATCTTTACACACACGTACAAATAATTGATACTTGCGTAATCGAATCATGGTTACGAGTAGTACTTTTTCTTCTTGATGATAAAATTATAGGTAAATATCATTTATATAACATAATAATAATGCTAGTGGTATTTATATAGGCAATATGTTATAGTATTTAATTAGTATTATATTTAATATTTTTATATAATGATGATTAAATTATTCTTTATAAAACTCACTATTAGTGATTCTAAAGATATAATAGTAAATATATAAAACTATTTTATATTATTTTTTAATTTATATATAAATTATTCCATATTTATGTTAATAAATTATTTTTATGGATTAACTGTCATTATGAACTTAATATAATACTTTATTTATTTTTATCCTATTTTTTCCCTAAAGCTATATTTAGTAAAAAAGTCTTTTTAATTAATATGTTATTATATATATATAAATTTATCATTCTATTTTATAAAACCATTTATTTATATCTTGTTTATTCTTTATAAAAAACTTACAATTTAGTGATTTATTATTATAAATTTTATTTCTCTTTATAAAAACTATTTATTGTTATTATTTACTATTATATAAATATATTGCTGTACCACGTTTTTATTATATGATATATACATGCTGAAAAAAATATTATTGATAAGTTATCTCAAATCTATTTTAATTACATTTAGTTATTTATACTTTAAATTTAACCCTATAAAACATGGCAAAAAGTATTTCTCTAATAATTGTGTAAATTCTCATATATGGAGAATAAGTAGATCAAAGTCACCTCCTTAAAAGCCCTTTTATTACTGATACGTCTTCCAGGCTCAAATTGATTTCTTTCCTTAAGATTATTGTTTATTGAATTTTTATGTTGACTCTTACGTAATTTTTCATTAATAGCACGAGTATGCATAGTAGTTAATCTTTTAACATAATATACGTGAAGTGACATTTTAAAAATGGGATAGTAGGCTATACTATGCTCACAACATACTTGCTACGGGATCAATTGTATAAAATAATATACAATCCTCACAATAGTATACAGAACTGATATAAACCGTTAGATTACTTGAGAGAAAAAAATATAAAGATAAATATATATTTATTATTATAATTATAGTAATTCCATAGGTACTCGGCCAAATAATAGCACCTACGTTAAATTAGGAGTGTCTATAGGATTAACCATCAGGAAAAGCTTTTTCGCTCACACCTCGCACTTTATAAAATAATAGTAATATTGAATTGGATAAATATAATAATACTAAGTTCATACTGTTTATAAGTTCAAAGTATAGCTAGTAAATATATAATGAAGTAACCATGACTCTTAAATTCAATAGTAGGGAAAGGTTATCACTAAACTGGAACGTTTAGTTGTACATTTACAGATCCTGGTATATTGTACCTACTATATATCCTAAATGATTTACACCATCGTATATTGTTCATAATAACATAATTCTCTTAATACATTTGCAACTTTGATGGCTATTTGGTAGATTTGTGGCCTAATTATATGACTCGAAATAATATCTGTTGAACTGCGTCCTCTGTAATTCGTCCACAGAGTTGGTCTTGGTCGGTTGACTAGGTATATTAGCTATACAATATGTCGTCCACTCATGTGTTGCGTGATTGTAGTAGAGACCCATGCGGCCACCAGTTAGAAACTCGAGACTTGGGCACCCCTAAAACGCATTAGGCTGTCCAGTGGTTTATAGATATAATGCAATTGCAGTGAAATCACGCTAAGGGATGAATGAAGATCACCTTCATACTACATGAAACCTAGATGCAGTACGGATCATAGAATAGATAGAGATCATAAGCAGAAACGTTATAAACTTATAAACAGAAAGAGTGAGTTAATGTATACAACACTCCAAAAAGTATACCCAACATGAGACTTAATACAGGAGAACTAAAATAAAGCGGAGGTATTAATATACCCTTGGAGTAAAAGTTGAAGGATATTAAGCTAACATACATTAGATACGTTAAAGACGAATAAACATAGATATATATATATCATGTGGCGGGACTGCGGCTGCCTTCGGCTCAGCGCCGATAGTTTGTTATTGAAGCATCTCACAAAAAACGAGACGCAGCTGAATAGTGTGGCGTGAACTTGAAACAGGGGTACATTATAAAAAGACGACGATAACAGCACCTCTGGTTTTATCTGCGGAACGGTATATAACGCACCCTTTGAGTTATTTGTTTATCTACTAACGTTTATCAAATTGTCAGAAGGTCTCTACAACTATGTTATTCCTATGCAAGCGGTATAATTATTAACCCTAACCTGAATATATGATACTATAAGGTAAATCAATTGATGAACATATTAGAATCCAAAAGATAAGGTTAGTGTGCTGATAAAACTCGCTGATAATACTAGATGTTTTTAGTATGCAGTACAGTGGGAGCATAATCCATGATGAACTGTAATACACTGTAAAGTAATTGAATGACTATATATCTATACTAGTATTTAACTTAAATACAGATGGGGATAATATGTATGCCCTCACAAGTCTCTCAATAGAAATAAGTAAAATAATTTAGCACTAAACTAATAAACCTGTAATCACTGAAGGGAGAGGAAGACGTAAATTATACATATACTACTAATATGATCAATAATAGTAGTCATATGAGATAAGCCTATAGTGGAACTACTTTTAACCGCAGAGCTATTCCGTAATCGTATTAATCGTGTAGATTCACAGACGCGGCCTGTTGTTAACACATAAATAGTTGCTAGAAGCTCAACAGTGTATAGAAGCAAAAGGTAACTATACATATAGGCCATATTTTGATTAGAACACTATATATCTACGAGTGCCTAGACTTAATATATTCCCTAGCCGCTGCTCCTCATTGTGCTCATATAGCAAAAAGCAGATGTACTCATTAAATATTTCAAATCTTAAGACGAAGGATGCTAGATAAGCTTAACTTAATGTCACTCTACCTCTGATCACAGTGGTGGAACGGAACTCCAAAATATCTATAGAAACCGTGGCGCGATTGTCGTGAGTGTGAGGGTATTAGCCAATATACAGCAACTCGCGAGTCCTTGTCTGATGAGGGAGACCGGTTATATATATGCAACAAAACAGTGAAACCAACCGAAAATTTTATGTGTATCCTAAACAGGGAAGCAAATTCAGGCTTCGTGATACTTAAATTATTAATTAATATTTTATAGGTCTCTCGCTTTTTAGATCATTTCCGCCGGACAGGCTATATATCAAGGAGCGCTCACTGTGAGTAGACTAGTCTCACTCTATGTGTAATATCTATTATTATTTAACACATGAGCTACTCTACATAGGGATACCAAATAATAAATAAGGTGTATGTCATGCAGATTATATTCTATACACTTGTTGTATTCTCTTAATTGATTGCTATAATTATTGCTCTCATATAATCAAGTTAAGACTATATAAGAGTGTTTCACTCTCCCAATATATAATCATTTGTATGATAATATCACTCATAGTTAAAGTAAAGCACTATCACCCATTCGCGAGTGATGAAGATTCTGGTGTAAAGATGAGAACGTACAAGATCCTTGCGCGCATATGAGATACTATAAAGTAGATCTTGTATACATGGATAGTGAGCTGTTACTCTGTTAATAACTCGCAGACATAGTAGACAGTCGCTGACGTCATCACTCACTCATAACCATAGTTCCGAGAAAATAATTTGTCTCAGACAACTGCCCTACCCAACATTTTTTCGAAACATTATTTAACGCTAAGAATCCATCGTTCTATACCACTTCTTGCTTTAGCTGCTTCGATTTTTTCGAACAAACATTAAGCTATATAATACATTTGATCGTTGTATTGAAGCATACATTATATATACTATGGTACAATACATAACTCAAAATATAGTTAATATTTATAAAAACTAATTATTTTATTAATTTTGGTTATTGTTTGTTGTTTATATATATATATACTAATTTAATATAATACCCCTTCTAAATAATACCATACCTAAAAAACGTTATTATATATTTGATTTTTTAATTATTATATTTCATTTTAAAAACTTTTTTGTTTGTGATGTTTATTTTATTTTTTCATAGAATTAACTACTTAATTTATTTTTAATATTTATTTCCTAAATTATTATAAAAATAACTTCTGTGTGTCTTTTTGTATATATTATACTTTAAATAAATTATAATATTATCTTTTATTATAGTATTATATTTTTCGAGTTTATTTAAGGTTAAATTTTAATTAGGTTTATTATATATATATATATATATATTAACTTAATAATTTTATTCTATTTTATTTATTTTTATAACGGAAAAAATTTTTATGATATTATTAATTTCTGCTTAAATCAGCTAAAATTAAAGTAAATTAATGCCAATCCATGCCTACTTCTCTACTCATCGTCTCCTACCCTCTCTATGACTATCGATATTTCTTAACGATCTTATTGAATTCGTCACACTTTTATCGTAGTTGTAATCAATTTGTGATAAACATAAACATATTTAAAAAAACAAGTCTAGATTACACTGATCAAACATAACATAAGTTTCACATTATTAAACAACTAGTGTCAAACCTGTCGGTGAGAAAAGAATGATACACAGCAAACATAAACCATACACACAAATACGCATAATACTTTGAGAACGATATTAAAATTAAACAAAAGCCTCGCGTCTTAACAACAGTAAAGATACTAACATAGCGCACAAAAAACGTATAACCTATACAACTTTTGTCTAAGCGATCTCATATCATAGCAATGTTTAATTTTAGATCATTAACACGATTGGTACTATTTAACAAAAATAAATACATAAATGCTATAGATTCAACCGATCAAACGAATATTCATAGGTTAATACGTTAACAAGTTTCACATTAATTAAGCTATACATTTATATAGCAACAATCTGAACTAAGAATATTAATCCACAACACAAAACCTAATCACACCTTATTAAACAATGATAATAATAACGGCTAACGTTAACAATAAGTCTCTCACACTGGTTTCATAGCGACCAGGTTATTAAAAGATAAAAGTAAACAACATCAGATCAAACACGTAACCTATCATACTTGTCTCAAGGACATAGTTCGCTAACAGATAACAATTGTCAAAATTTTACAAACTAACAGTTAGGTTAAATAACAGAAAGACATAAAATTGTCATAAACATGACCTAATTGAGTACAGATTCAAAAAAGTTGAATATTACGCTTAACGGTGAATAAACGGTCACTCTCAAAAGCTAAACATAGCAGGTGCCAAAAGCCTGCTCCGAGACGACAGAGTTAAACAAAACAACAAAATTCCTTCCCGCTCACACACAATTCGTCTCACCCTTCCTAGAAATGAATACTGGCGTTTACACAATTGAACCCAACAGACTGCAACACCGCTTACACACAGACTAAAATTACGAGTCGTTATCAACCTCCCACTTAGCATAACAGAAACACCTCATAATCCCAGCACCCCAAAATTTGTACGAACTCTGTTGTTGTGCTCGATAGTCATTCCCCTATTTATATGACTGATAAACTGAGATTCAGATATGAAACGAGTAAATTGTAACGAAGGAACAATTCTTATGCCTTAATAATTTATAATACATATAAAATAATATAAATAAATAAATAAGTTTTAAAATCCGTTCTTAAATATATACATACAGACACAGTCCAGAAAAAGAGTGCTTTAAATTAATCGTAACAAAAAGTAATGCTAATATTTAAATATAAAAGATAACAATAATAAAAATCAAAAAATAGAGCAAAATCACATGAATATACTAACTGTATTAAACGAACATATTGACATCCCAAACAAAATTAAAAATGGTGCAAAATGGCAGCCAACAAGCGATGGAGCCATAAATAAATTAAAAACAAATATAAAAGTATAATCAGTAAGTTGTTAGTGCCTATTAAAACAGTTAAAACGATTATAAAGAAAGGTCTGGAGGGAATTAAGAATAGCCAGAGGAATTGGTTATCGTGTAGGGTGTAGTGTGAGAACCGGCATTTAACAGAATATAGCTTAGTCTAGTGATTAACTATATTTTAAGAAATTTAATTATATTATAAATAGAGTTGAAATAAATAAATATATCAGAATAATATTCAATCACAAAATACAAAAGATCCAATCCTACGTATATTCCTATTAACCAATCCGTTTCATTACCTTAATTAATTATATTATGACTCTATTTGTAATTATATACTAACCATACGAAGTAGAACATACTAGAAAGAGATTATTACATAGATTAATAGATTAAACATTAGCTATACACCAGATAACTAAGTAATATAAGCACAATGAGTCAAACTATATTCAAACATCCTTATGCTCAACACAATACTATATAATCAACTAATATTATAACATAATAAAGACCCACTAACTTTAACTACACAAAATTATTAGTGATAGTCACGATCGTTATATACGCCCACTATTAACATAAAACGTACCTCTCTATTTATACACTTATTTTCACATGCGTATATGCTTTATAACTTATACATTAAATGTAATTTTTAATATTGTTAACTAAAGTATATTTAATCGCTATTTAATATGTCTGATACATTTCAGCTTTATTCTAGTGAATGTTAATTCATAGTTCGGGAATATATAATCATCTACCATCAAATAACCTCCAGCAACATATTGTTTATAGTGTGATTCTAACCTATCGTGATTATTATACTACTATTACTACTAATTTTACTTAATTAAATTTAAGCGTAAATGTAGATTAGGATCTAATATTAAATAATGGTTCTAGTTATCATTATTATAAAAATAGACTAGATAACTTCTATTATCCAAAACATTATTGTGTAGTTCTAAGACAAATAATTAGATATATATTGGCCGTCATTCAGCACAGGCTACAACTAGGGACTAAGACAATACCCACTCACTACACAAGTGCGCTATCTGTAACTCGAATCTCTAGCAAAGTGAATAAGAGACCAATCGCATAATAACATATATATTAACAGTCGTATCAACATGTAGGCTGAAATCAGTTGAAGTAGCTATATGTGAAAGTAATCATAGTGGTGAATAAGAAGTAGCTAAACAATAAACTGCAACGTGCTTAACATCAACCAATGACGGCTGCTCTCACGGTTGAATTGAAATACCATGAGATGTTATCAGTGAAGTATTATAGATATAGTAATATATCCTAATTTCAAGACCTTTTTCCAAAATCAATATCAGCTCAATACATATCAATATATAACGTACTAATAACATAATTTAGACAATGTTCACTAGTACTATGAATACTTTTGTATCAGAAATATTGGTATATCTATTAAACCTATATTAGATAGACTAAATTTGGGAAAGGTGACCAATTATATGCCACAATCTCCTCATTATCGATTGACTATAAACAATAATAAGTATTATATATATCCAACTATTAAAACATGAAACAATAATCTGTACTTTGAAATACATAAAATAATCTTAGTAGATGGTACAATAGTTTAACTGTTGGAGTTTATAAAAACTCATTAGGTAACACAATCTAGGTAAAAAAATCAATCATGAGTAGATAGTCAATCTTATCAACAACCTCCCCATCCGCTCCCCTTCCTAATTACCTTTTGATTTCTATATAATACTATTGATGATAGATCAGCGAATTCTTACCGTACAAAGTGCGTAATAACATCATGAACAGTCTAATCAAAATAAGTTCATTTAGTAGTGTTAATATACTTATAGCACCACGAAGTAATACGCTAAATAGTCGATGATACACAAACGATGGTGTTGTATGTTTTTGAGCCATAAATTAAAGTCTTGATCGCATTATATGATATACACACTAGACTCTCGGGCGTGAAAATAAAAAGATATGAGACACAAGTCCGGGAGTGTAATCAACATATAAAGGATGTTGAGGCAATCAACAATACATATCTAGATCTGTGAGTAGATGACTCGCAGTATAATATCTATCCCAGTGAACACGTTTATCTTTAATGCTACGGAGAGTACTTTACAAATCATATTATACAGAGATACTTAGGTGTATCATATTCAGAAATCAGAACTCGAACTTATATGAATCTTTGAGTATATTCGATCACTTATATTGCACATTTTTCTGAAACATTTAGTGTACATCTGACTTTTTATGAATGTGGTGACTCCGTTAAACTTTGCCAACTATGCATATGTTCGCAAGCGCGACAATGTCGGACATATTACCACAAGATTTCCTTAATCAGTTTCAAAGTTAGGCCTAATATATCGATTATGCGTATATGAATAAACAAACGGCTCGCAAGATACGATATGTGAACATAATACATAATAGGTGTGTCTTAATGCCTCCTATGAAGGCATACGTAGAGGTAATCTCGACATACTGGAGATATCCAACATCCTTGCGTTCTAGTCTTCCTACAACGATCGACCATCCTAATCATGTCCTAGTAAAAAATATTATTGCGAACTTCAGCGTAATATGTTCCCTAAGTTTCAAGACGAATTACAAGAGTGTTTTTGTGACATTAAAATATTCATGTGTTCTAAAATCTAACAAAAGTCGTCTATAAAGACCGTATTATATCATAAGTCGCGTATAGGCTGAAGACTCGAGCGGCACAAATCAAATAAAGTAGATGCTAGCAATTTAAACCAAAAATAAATAATACATTAAGGAAAAAGAACTACAATAATCTCGTATTAGTTTTGTGAGCTCTTGAAATCATACATCATTTATAACCAGCAATGTCAAGTTGATATAATAATTATCCCAATCTGCTAGCGAAAAAGGTGAGTGGCGAATTTATAAAGTATGTGAGAAATTCAATTTATCCAGGTAGAATATTGCATAATTCGATTCCTCAAATCCCCACCGGTCCCCTATCCATCCAGTCCATTAGGAACCTATATCATAGAGTAATATGAACTAATGTGAGCAAACAGCTAGTTCGCATTTATTATTTATGTTCCGAAGGAGTAATGTTTTTAAGTAGGTCCTACATAATACATTACCTTATGTTCGGCTTTTATAAATATAATGAGTGACGTGTTAACGTGAAATTGTATTCGTTACCAATTCTCAAATTCCTCGACTGTAGCAGCTAATACAAGCTAAATCATATCAGAAGCCTTGTCCGATAATAGCAAACTTATAATCGTGCTCCACTAAATGCCACAACTCCATACAGAATTATCTCATCATGACCATGCAGTTAAAGATTTTAATTTGTATATGTGCCGAGTTTTTTAATTCCGGTGTGTTGGAAGGGAATGGGTTTTTGATATACGAATTATTTTGTTCTAACTATGGCTAACAGAGATCTAAGGTTGAGAGAGCATAATCTTACGATTATATCATTCAATAAAGAGATAAAGTTGTTCATCAGGTGTTGCCTTAGCTATACGTATATCCGTTATTCGAGAATATATGGTAGAGTTATTTGGTTAGTCGATATTATTTACTCCCTTATCTCTTTTTTTATAATGGAGTATAATATGGTTTAGACTGTCATTAGTTCGCGTTATGCATCGCCGTTATTCACGTTACTATTTTAAGGTATTTTTCATATAGTGAAAAGCGTTAAAGCCAGAGTTTGGGTTATTGGGATAGTCTTAGGATAAGATGCAATTATATTTCTTAATTAAGGTGTGTTTGTGAATAAATTTGATATATCTAGACAGTATGTGCAGAGTGTAAATCATTAATAGTTATAAAAACATGTTAAAAATTTCATTCTCCAATCTTCAAAGGGTAAAACCCGCTAGCGCCCACTGTTTACCAGTATAGCTATTAGTAGTCCTTTGCATTCTCACCTACATACTCGTAGTTTATATAATTGTGAGTGAACGAAGCCACTTACTCTTGTGCACTGCGCAATACAGGAACCTTTCTCATGATCAGATCTTAACATCACATCATCTTCACATCTCCTATAGTATTTGCGTATCCAAAAGTACATACTATTCTTTATGTTAAAGAACCCAGACCACGGTGTTCCAGGTACAGTGTGCATTACACTCTAATAATGCTTGAACGATGCTGCACAACTCGAAGACATATGGCGGAAAATCATACTCTGGAAACAAACCGATGAAACTTAAGTATATGTGGTCAATCTTATTCATCGCTGTAGACTGTAAATCAATTAGCCGTTGTTCTCTACTTTGGTAACACCCCGTAGACCAGAAATATCTGAAGATATTACCAGTGCCGTCCTCAAACTATACGCGTTCAGATGCGGA
Source organism: Trachelipus rathkii (assembly GCA_015478945.1). Taxonomy (NCBI): domain Eukaryota; kingdom Metazoa; phylum Arthropoda; class Malacostraca; order Isopoda; family Trachelipodidae; genus Trachelipus; species Trachelipus rathkii. Next base: position 47,491 of record JABUQX010070435.1, on the reverse strand, counting down.
ACACAAAATAACCAGAAGTCAGCTGGGCGTGTTAATTATTAGAGAGCATGTCAGGCATCAGTCCGTCCAACGCTGCTCACTCGCGCCGACTTACTCGCATGACCAACTTGCTCCCTAACCGCAGACGATTGCAGTGGGGATGTGAGAGGTAGGACTTTGACGGGTGAAGGCCACAGATGAGAGAGTGGTTGCGGATAGTTGATATTAGTAATATATGATAGTCGGGGTATCGAGCTACCTAAGGAGGATACGGGGACGATGCACATAGATTGGTTAAAAGGATTAGTGAGAGATGAAAGAGAGTGAGATTAGATCGGGACATGCCAGAGGGGGCAAGACCGTGCAAATCGTCGATTTTATATAGTGGGTATATTGGCTTCTCTAATTCGATAGGACATATCGGCGAGGTGTGTATCTTTTTCGTCTGTCTCTACAGTTAAAGCTTTGTTTAAGATGGAGTACTCGTAGGGCAGTCTCAAGGGGATGTTCCACCCATTCATTAACATTATATGTCTAAGCTTGCGCGACCGGTTGTGAATCTCGCTCATCACTCAACCAGGAGTTGGACAGACATAGGTCCATGTCATATCTCCAGAGAGAAGAAAAAGTCTTAGGTGGATAAAGTTATGCGAGTGGTGTTCTAACTCGCAGGCCAACCATAAATGAAGCAGATGGAAGGGGGTATAGAAAAGAATCGTCTCCTAACACATAACTAATCGGGCTCCTGTGAAACAAGTACATAAATCAGAAAACATATCCATACACACATCTTTTACGACCAATATCATACACTTATCACGCACCCAGATAACCTCACATACTTAATACACGTCTTTACACTTCGATAGTCAACAGCCGCACATACTATACAAGTGAACAACTAATTTACTCCGACAATGGTGGAACATAGTACACGCCTAAAGTAAACTCGTAGGGAAGATCAAAAAGCATATGCCCCTCGACCCCCTGGCAGGTCCGATACACTGACTGTAAATTTAATATTATATTAAATACTCTCATATGTCCACTTCTTCCAGGAAGTGTTCTGGCCATAGTTCTATTACTATATCTGCTCCAACATATATAATTGGTACAGAGACTTTCGTTAACCACGAATGTCCACAATACTCAACCATCGCCTACCAGTCGTAGTCTACCATTATAAACTTTCCACCTCTATATTACATAAGGCGCCACACGAGAGCATTGAGGACTGCACCAACAATAATAGCGTGATACATGCAATCCCCCTACAGCTAATCTGATATTGCTTCCGACATTGTGATTAATTCTTTTGTCGTAGTAAGTTAATTTGTAACCTCTCTCTTAATTAAATCGTGGGCCAAGTGAGGAGACGTTGCTCACGCAGCACAATAATCAGAGGAAATTCACTAGTGATATACTGAAGACATAGAAATATCGACGACTACACTGGATATGGTTAACTAATACAAGATTATACATATATACAGAGAGGCATATATTAAAAGATAAACGGACTGATAGCATCTTATACTAAACTCTCGTTATGATAGCGATGCTATGTAATTATAATAATTTTCGACCTATGATCTCGCCTTTTATCCCTCAAATCAGTGTACATATTTTCATTCGTGTTAGACTCATTTTGTATTCTGCAAGCCTCCAATTCTCAAATAGGTTGACGGACGACGGCAAAAATGACTTTTTTGTACTCTTCCGCGGTCAATCAATTAGTTGTACTCCCTACTTGATTCTGTCATCTGATGAATACTTAATGCTAAACATATTGAAATCACTGATAACACATGTGCTACTATCCTCTTCGCTCTACAGGCGACAAGCTTTATTAACTTGCAGTATGGTAACTACCAATAGCGAAAATAAAAGAGTAAGTATTCGTTCTATGGTGTACTGGGATAGGACTCTTTAGATTTCTATTTCATTCTTTGAATCGTCCTATGTAGCTGACTTATAAACATAATTCACCTGCTATGGATAAAGATTCACTTTTTAGTGACCAAAGTATGTATTGTAGTTTTCGGCTTATAATCGAATCAGTCTAACCCATTACTTCAATAGGTTTATCTTTTCTTAAATTAACTACAGACCATTCCGATTACAATTAAAGCCTACGCTCCCCACGGCAGGACTGCCGACTGCCTTTTCTCTACGGCTTTAGAACGGAATTGAGCTAGGATGGATGTTTATCATGAACTTACTTCTTCCCTAATTCCTCTACTCGAGATCTGTGCATCATTCCCATTCACATACATTTGGGTTAATATGACAAAACTCTCTTCTCCGCCACTTAGCAATCCAATGACTCTCTCTATCGATCACTCATCTCGCCATCCGTAAGAAATGACTCCAGTTTCACCGGGTTAATATCATTTAAGGGCCTATCAACGAATTTTTTGAAGATAATAAGTGTGATTGATTATGTATACTGACTTCTTTTTAAAATTAAAAGAATGTGTAAAAGGTAGAGAGTTACATAATCTTACTCCCATTACACAAAAGATGCGTAGTCTGAATAGTTTTATAAGAGAAACATAAATTCTCTTAAATGCAGTATAATATTTCCTTCATCCTTAAGCAAAGTCATCATTGTTTATCAGATAAAATGTCTTCATATTCATATTAATGTCTTTTAAGTAGTTATGATAATTAAGAGGCTTCGTTGTCTTGCTAACACAAAAGCACACGAGGAACAACAACACCTCCACCACAACCACGACTTCAACATATGTCAGTTTATATCACCTTACTACTTATATAACGGCCCTTTTATAATGTTTTAAATGCTCATATGTTGCGTAAGTGTGCCTTAATCACTAACACTTCTTATACGTTCACAATGCATCTACTCCCAATCAGGGTAGTGAATCAGAATATATAGCGAGGACTACTATATTATGACTCACTATTAGATGTCATTTATGATTAGTATGCCTATTCTAGGATGGAGCAAATGTGCCCCTAAGATTTAGTCTGTTATTATATTATAGTAATTTTATATAATATATTGGTACTATATAATAAGTGATTTATAATATATAGATAACTATAGATTATATATCATAAATTATTTGTTGAAACGTTTATGCAAATAGATATTAATTGTAAGATTTATAATTAATATTTATATATTATGTTATAGTTCAAATTCGTACGACAAATTATTTATTAAAACGTTTATGCAAGCAGAGATTAATTGTATATTTAAATTATAAATATATCTCTATGTTAAATAAAAAGATATTTACATATAATAATTATTATATTAGTTAATTTTAATATGATTTTAATTTGCGTGTAGTTAGTAATAGTAATGTTTAAATATGTAAAAATTAGCATACTTAACCAATCATATATTTATTCTAGAACTCGTAATGCCGTGCGTACCGTTATATAATGACTTTCATACTAATAGATCAAACTATTTAAGGTATTGTAGCCTAATAAATAAATAACTTATTAGTAAAGGTATTACACCAGGAAGTGTGTGTGTAAGCTTTGACTTCAGGACACCCATTACGCCTCGTATTCTTTTTTCTATACACAGATTTGTGCAAGAGTCTTATAAATGCTGTGGTGTGGTTCAAAAACCTGGCTTAATCTAGCGAGCTTCAATGGCGCAACAGCAGGCCTGAAAAGAAAAAAACCGAAAGGATCAATCGTATACATGCGGGCCATCAGATTTACAAGCCGCTTAAGAAGACAGATGAACCCGGTAACAGAACCTAAAATAACTTGTAACCGGAAGCAGGGATCTGTAATTTTTCGAGTCGCCCAGGTTGACAATGAAAAGAAAAAACCTAGAAGTAATTTAGACAGATCCGTTATTTACTCCGTTTACTTGAAAAAACCTAAGTATTTATCCGTTAAGTAACGGTTAATATTAAGTAGATAGACTTATTTTATGAGAGATATAAATGCTGTATAACGATAATATATAAAGTACGTGGATATAGATAATAATCGATCGGTGAATCCCCACCCTCTGGGTGCTAAATACATGGTACATACGAATGATTTTCGATATAGTGAAGTATAATATATTAATATGACGGAGGAAATCTGCCTATTAAGAAAAAATGGAGGTTATATATTGGAAAGATTTAATATTATAATATTTATCCGAAAATTGATTTATTGTCATATAATATATACAGTGTCCTTTAAAATATTAATATATATATTATATATATATATATATATTATGTGGATAAAAACATGGTTTAATGATGATAAGTATATTTAATTTATATAAAAATTGTATGTGAAATATTATAGTAATTGGATAAAATTACTTATTAATAATAGAAAATTTCAATTAATTATCGATATAATTTGTTACATAAAATTTTCAGATAAAAGGTAAACTACTAGAACTTATTTCACAAAACTATAATATATATATATTACTAATTTAATATAAAATATATAATAATATATATATTAAATAGTTACAATTTTCTTCCAAGATAACTTATTAAATAGTTATCATATTATTATATATATAGTACGCCTCAATATCTAAATAATTAGTACGGTAATGTGAATACTACTAGATGACTCATATAATATAGATAATTTAGATAGGTATATATCTCTTATCCAATAATGTTAATATAGAACCTCTAAGGAAGATGGTATTTAAGGGTCATGAATTATTGAATAAAATTTATGTAGGATACGATAAATACGATTAGGACCAAAAGGGAACTTTAGGTTATTCAGGTAAATTTATTGATAGTATAATGTTACTATAGGTTATAGGTATTAGAGATAAGGTTAAGTGTTAGGTTAGGTTAGGTTTTGTATTAGTATTAATAGGTTTAGGTGTATTAAATTGACAATAAAGTGATTAAGTTAGGTTGTTTAGGTTAGGTTTTTGGGGAAAATGATTGGTAGGTAATTAGGTTGGTCTAGTTATGTTAGGTGTAGGTTATGTAGGCTTAGGTTAGGTGTTAAGTTAGATAATAGGTTAGTTAGCAAAAAGGAAAAAGAGGTTTAAACCTCAAAACGACTTCCATTCTCTTTAGAAATTAACAAAACTTTTTTTTTTTTTTTTTTAATCAAATGTTTGGTTAACCTAAGTTAATTTAACTTAACCTAAACCTCAAACTAACCTAACATAAAACCTAACCTAACTTAACCTGTAACGCTAACCTAACCTAACCTAAAACCTAACCTTAACCTAACCTACCTAACCCTACGCTAAAAAAACACTACCTAACCTAATCCTTACATAAGGTAAACAAATAATTCAAGAATTTATTCTGAAAACCATGTTCCTCGGATATCGTATTCGTATTGTTAACATAAATTTTTCTAAAATTTACCTGCTCTGGTTATAGGAATTAGTCTAAAATCTATTTCTATCTATCTATCTCATATCTATGATCATATAAAAGAGTATGCAAATAATAATTTATACTATTTCATATCTAATCCATCTCTCTCTGCTCTCATCTCTCTCTCTCTCTCTTATATTATATAAAATATATTATATTATATATATATATAATAATAATGTTATATATAATATTATATATACTATTAATTATGTATATATATTATTTATATTATATATATATAATAATATAACTATAACTAATACGTAGGTATAATAATTAGAAGCTAAGGAATTAACTTTTAAATAGCTACTACAAATTTTATAATAATAATATATTATAATTATATATATAATATAATAATATTAATATATATATATATATATATATAATCATATTTAATTTATATAAGATTATAATATTAAGATAAAATAATATATTATTATATATATAATAGTATAGGGTACAACCACGAAGCCCCCATGCGTTGCAAGCTTCAGATCGTGGTTCGGACAAGCCCGATGACCGTTCGGACGCGGAAGCCAGGTTCAAAGCCAACAGCGCGAACGAAAACCGCTCTTCAGTGGGAGGTCAGGTTATTTATATAGGCCACCTAAATATTATACATCTTAATATGTCACTCTATAGTTATATATAGGCTGATGTTGATGTTTAATATATTGATGGATATATATAATATATTGATATGAATATTAATATTAATATATGATACTATTATGAATATAATATATATTAATATGATATATATGATTATATTAACTATTATTAAATATATTATATATAAGAAATATATATTATATATAATATTTAGTATATACCTATATATATATAGGTATATAATAATCTAATATTGGAGCAATGATACTATATATAGAAAGGAAAAGGTCCCTTGGTGGTTAAAAGTTTTCATTTATTTTTTTTCTAGTTACACAGAAATTGAGAAAGAGATTTTTTCTTTAAAAAACTAGGATTTTTCAACAAAAACAATTAAAAAAAATTACAATGGATTGGCAAGCTTTCGTTCTCCAATGGCAGGGAGATCCTTTTGCCTGAAGGTCTCCCTGGATGGAGACGAAAGGCTTGCAATCTACATGTAAAGCTTTTTTTTAATTTGTGTTTGTGCAAAAATCTGTTTTTTAATCAATTTGTGTCTTTCTAATTTTGTGTAACTAAAAGTTAAATGAAAATATTTAAATCATATAGGCTTTGATAATTCTATATATAAAATAAATACTACCGATTGAAGTAGGTCTTGATCACTCACAATAATATATACTATATTTATATATACTATAATATTAATATAATATTTAAATAATATAATAATATATATATATATTAATATAAATAATATATATTATTATATATAATTATATATATATTATATTACTTATATATATATATATATCATATAATTATATAATATATATATATATATTATATATATAATATTTATATATATAATATATACGTATATATATACATAATATATCATATATAGTTAATAATACACAAAATTAAGTTTTTACTGTGAAATTTTATTTCATCCATATGAACAAATATGGTTAAAATGTAGCTCTCTCAGCTAGTGATCGCTACTCGAGTTAGGTAAGCTATGAGTTACTACTTAAGACTACATAGATTCCATAACCCTGTAATATTAACCAGAATTTATATTAAATAAGTCGTAAGTCTTATGACACTTTACATATTCTGTTTATGATTTTCATTAGGGTCGAGTGTGATGCTATGAGGTTTGAGGCCTGCCGAGTGTGCCCCGCTGTTCTTTTTAGTCCGCGCTAATTCCGCCATAGTTTCTCTCGTGTCTTCGTCTCGAGCGGGTGTATGGAGCTCTGTACGCTCTCTATCGTGATATATCGTTAGGGCGTTTTGTCCGAACTGTGCAGGCGTGAATGTGTGCGACGGAGAGGTTGGTCCGTGCTAGCTCCGAGAATTTATTTCTCAAAAAACAAGATTCTTACCGCTGTCTGCCTTCTGTGTATAGTTCATTCGTGGCACTCTTCTTTAATAAATTGAGAAAGATATATGAATAGGGTGATTTGCTACAGTGCGTAATCTCTTTAACTATAATCATATAGAGAATATTAGTAATAATATATAATTTCGTCATTGTGACAGGATTAGTATCTTGATATTCATCAATTAATACAAACTTAAATTTATGCTGGTATTTACTATTTAGTATTTTAATATCGCATTTCATTTCTTTTTTAGACATTGAATTTGTATGAGTTTCGTTCAGCTCATTATATCACGGTTTTACTAACTACCTTACCCCTTAACTGTCGGTTTCACGCTATTATTTGTATTTATACATCTAAAGCTCGTGGGTTTTCGGGTTTTTGGCATTTTAAGGTGGCATTAATACGCGACGGATACCCTTTATGTCTGCGTTAGTGGTAGTGCAGTTTATTAGTGGTTGGCCGGACGCACCGAGTGCAAAGTGCTAGACATGGTGCTGGGCTGGGTCTCCGTTCGCTATTCTTCGATTCTAGTGCATGGTGCGAAAATCGGTGCTCTCAACCATAAAATATTTCAATGGGGTGACCCCTCGAGCTGCCAGGGTTCGATTTTAAATAAATAATCATGTCGGTGATGTACGGGTGCGCTCGCTACAGTTTTTTAAGGCGCAATGCGGCATCGAAATCGTAGAAGGGTGCGGTGCGGTGCGTTGCGGTGCCCCCGTGTAATGTCAGTTAAAATAAAATGCTCCCTCCCGCTATAGTCCCGAGTAGCAACCCTTCTACAGAATTAAAGGGAAACATTCCTTTGACGTTGGAGTGGTAGAGAGCCATAAAATCTTAATTATTACTCTCTCGGATTTGGTGCGCTAAGTGGCTCTCGACAGTAGAAACGACACGTAGGACGAGGATGCGCTTTGGTGTGAGTGACTGTTTTGTGTTGGCTAGGCACTCGCACAAATAGAGGTGCAATTCTCTTTGAGGAATAATGCGGGTAGCGACGATAGCAGACGGGTGAACATCGTTAACTTCTAAGGATTTAAAGATAGCTTTCTGTATACATTACTTTCTCTATTTGCAGAGGTGCCTGTTGGGCAATGGGCTATATAATATTATTTATACGCGTTACCCAATAATATCCATGGTCAGACTAAACCATACTAATATAATATATATATATTATAACTACTATATATATCAATATTACGTTAAATACTATATTATACATATAACTATCACATATATATAGTATTATATTATATTTATTATATAGTAAATATATAATTAAGTATATATATTATTGAATAATAATTAAACTATAACTATAATATATATATTTAATATATATTATATATATATATCATTATAATAATTAATATATATAAGTGTGGAGTATAAATTATTAATATACCTTAATATATATTTTAATAATATATAATATATATATATAAAATGCTCTAATTCAATTTATTTGGAATTTTAGGTGAATCCTGTTTATGGCATCATGCAGTGTATACTGTGATAAAGTTGTAGGATGACCCGTGTTAATATGATCATCTGTAATGTGAGATTGTTGTATGTGATAATGTGGAAAATTAGTATACGGAAATTGTTTTTAGTGAAAATTATGATAGAATTGCTTATATTTAATTTGGGGAATAAAATCAAAAGGAAAAAGAGGTTAGTTCTTTTAACTCCAAGAAAAATAGAAATTAGGTGTGAGATATTAGAGTGGGACGAATTAGGAGGTAAGTTGTGCAAAATTACCTCGTTCATACTTCACAGTGGATTGCTGGATCCGGCAAGGACCATGCAAAGTATGAACAATCGGGTCGTTTGCCTTGTATTCTATAGAAACTCACTGCATAATATTCTTAGAAAATTGAAAAATCTGATACGATCTGGTAACTCCACCTTGTGTCCCCTCTTTAACTTCCAAGGTTGTCAACTATGACATTAGCAACACAACCTTGTCTATAACAAACTTCAATCAATTCTACTTACAGTGTGCTACCTTTACAAGTTTGACACATATATACTCACCAGGTCTCCATCCACTTCCACCATGTTGTTCCCTCACATTTCATGTAATCTAGCGAGGAGAGAACTTGAAGAATCGTTATTCTCTTATACACCAAGTCACAAAGAAAATGTGACAGGTGATAATTGTTTCACCTCAGATTCAACGACATTGTTAGCAGAAGATACATTTATATATATAATATATATAATATGATATATTATATATATATCACTATATATATACTATATTTATATATCCCATATATATATTATATATATATCATATTATATATATATAAATATATAATTTATATAAATTACTTATATATATATTATGTATTATATATATATATATATATATATATTGATAACTATACTACAATTAATACCTATGAGTTATACTATATATGAGCTATATATAATATCTTGTTATTAGTACATACTTTACCAAAGTAGTTATGGAGGGAAAACTTGGTTCGTGTAACTGGTTTTACCCCATCTTGTTGTTTTTTATACCCCATTCCTAAAATTTTGAGAACCCAAATTTTTAGGTTTATAGAACCCAAATTTTTTGAGAAATACCTCCATAAAGAGTATTGATTCATTCTTGGACCACTCCCCATA
>JABUQX010070435.1:27500-30000 GCA_015478945.1 Trachelipus rathkii | reverse complement strand
TTTCCAAGACAATTTGTTGTTTTTGTTCAGTTCAAGAACGTTTATGTTGTTCACAGTTCACAGGTAAGACGTTAGATCCGTCGAATGAGGTAGGGTAATTGGGAGGTGTTTTTGAGAGGGATATGTGAAGAAGTTGAAATTTTCAAAGAGTTGAATTTCACAAGATTGCGGTGAACCCACCGAGAAATCCCATCCAGATCGGCAAGAATATAATCGGAAAGATGAAGACTAGAGTCAACTCTAGATGCAAAAGAGGGAGCCGATTTGAAATGAGTTGGAGACTGGAGAGTTGAATCATCGGATTAAGAATGAACAGAGCTAGAAGTGCAGCTGAGAAGATCGTTATACACGGTATATATATATATATATATATATATATATATATATATATACTATATATATATATATTATATATATATATATATATATATATAATATATAATATTATATATAATATATATATTATTCTGTGGCGGGGGAGAAAGAATTTCCCACATCGTATGTCCTGCGAGTCGTAGAAGGCGACTTAAGGGGCGGTTGTAGTTGGTTGGCTGCCTACTACCATCTATTTCTTGCCAGGAATGCTAATGCAAGGCCTCGGAGAAGGTCGTGATCGCCATAAACGACCTTCTCTAACTTTCGGCGAAATTGTATGAATCGTATGGGTACCATGAGAATAGTCAGGAGGAATAAAATGTTGAGTAAGAAGAGGAGAGAGTGATGGGATGTATTTAGAAGGAGCAAATTTGATTTGCTCGCTGTGACTGAACAAAGATGAAAGGAAAAGGTGAAATTAAAAAAAAAAGGTTGGTGTGATGTGAAATCGTGTGGCGTGCTGGTGTCGAAGAGAATGAGAGAGAAGAGAAGAGTTGCAATTTGGAGAGTGAACCTTGGTATGAAAAGCCTTATGGTAGACTGATGTGTGAGCCTAGAATTCTAATGTTAATTTAAGTTTGAAAAGGTCAGGTATGTGTGGTTGTGACGTGTGGTCCATCTGAGGGAAAACGTTGAAGCAGAGTACGATTTTTTGGATAATCTGAATGTGTTTTGGATGGGGTGAGTAGAGGATTTAGTTCATTTGCCACATATCTGCCAATTGGATAGGGTGATCAAAAAAAAGGGATGGTTATACCAGGTGGTTTTGGGGTGGCGAGAGAAAATGAGAATGGTAGGAAGGTGATTGATTTCTGTGAAGAGAGATGTATGTGTGTAAGTAATACTTTCTTAAAACACAAGAGAATCCATAAGTATACTAGAGTTGGTGTTAGGTAGAGATGGTATCGAAGCTGAAAAGTGGATGATTTAGTGTTTTGGTGAAGAAGGAGATGTTGAAGTATGTGTTGGATGTTAAATCAGTGAGGGGTTTAGGAATGGGATTATCGGATCATTATGTTGTTCTATGTAAAATTTAGTTAGTGGGGGCTTGGATGGAGCAGGAAGGTGATACTGGAAAGGAAGTAGGTAAAAATTAAGGAGTGAGAAGTTACCGTGTGCAAGATAATAAGGATAAGTATGTAAGAAGCGCTCGCTAGTAAAACGGTTGAATGTGAACAAGTTTGATACTGAACAAATCTAGGGGCAAATGAAGGAAGCAATTGTTAGTAGATTGCTAAGGAAGTGTGTGATGCTGCTAAAGTAGGAAGTAAATGTTAACAGCGAATGGCTGGAAATTGAAGAGGGCTGATGAAAAGCGGTTAAAGGTTAAAAAGAAGCGGTGGGTGAATGTACTAAAAGCAAATGATGAAGTTTCAAAAGAAAGATGCTTGGAATTATATAAGGAGGAAAAAAGAAATACTAAAAGGTGTATACGTAGGAGAAAACAAGAGGTAAATAAACAGTTTGAAGGAGGATGAATGAGGACATACAAGGAATAGGAAGCTCTTCTGGGAAGGAACCGCGAAAGGTTAAGAATGAGAATAAGGGAATCTGCTTAGAATTAATGAATAGGGATGGTGCTTTTGTAACTGATGAAAGGGATGTGAGGGGAGTGTGGAAAGAACACTTCGAAAATCTGCACAATATTAACAGTAATGATGAGGTGTTAGTGAATCGCAGTGCTGTTTTATGGTGCAAGAAAGGAATAGGTATTTTTGGGGATGAGGTTATTAGTAAGGGGGAGGTAATGGGTTAGGGTGAGAAAGTTGAAAGAATGGTTAAATCTGCCAGGCTATAGATGAAAATTACTAGTGGAAATGATCAAGAGCGGAGGCGAAATGGTGATTGATTGGTTTGGAAGTTGTGTAAAAAGCGTTTATGGAGGGTATAGTTCCAAGGAATTGGAGGAGAGCGGTTATAGTACCCTTGTATAAAGGGTAAGCGGAGAAAAGGGGAAAACTGTAGAAATTATAGGGGAATAGGTTTATTGAGTGTTGTAGGGAAGGTTATATGCTGGTATTTTTGGTCGAAAGAGTGCGATCGAGTGACTGAAGGACTGATTGGTGAAGAACAAGGACTGCGTTTAGGAGTGGTAGAGGATGTGTGGATCAAAATCTTTACATTT
>JABUQX010070435.1:15000-17500 GCA_015478945.1 Trachelipus rathkii | reverse complement strand
CAAGAAAAATTGTCGAAGGAAAGATGTTAGTAGTTGTGTAAAATTGATTACCACATATGAGATTTGTGATATCCAAAATATATATATTTTAACAGTATCTGAAATTGTCATTGTAATTATAATAATATATGGGGAAATGAAATGGGCTTTTAAAACAGGTGTTTGTCCCCCCCGCCCAAGTAACAAATCATCTGAATCTCATTCCTTTGATGTCATTCAACAGGTATTCGCTCATGTCAATAATACTCAAGCCAGGTTTCCGGTTAGGTTAAAATTTGAACTTTGGCTCATTTGCATTTCAAAAGATAAGTTAATTTAAAAGGAATTAAAAGAAATATTTAGAAAATAGAAACAAAAATCAGTGCAGCTTATGTCTTGACAATATATCGCTCTAATGAAATTGTGAGGACAATTAAAATTTTTTTTTTATATCAACGACACACAATTAAACATTTGCTTGGTAAACACTCTTTGACAGCTCTCGATTACCAACAAGTAAAATATTATGAAAGAAAAAAAGGTTCACCGTATAATTTAAACATACACTCATTCCACCTCTCTCCTCTCTCTCTCTCTCTCTCTCTCTCTCTCTCTCTCTCTCTCTCTACATATTATCACAATATATATAATATCAATATACATACATATATATATATATAATATATATACTATATAATATAATATATATATAACTATATATATGTAAAAACTAGTATAATATATATATATATATATATCAATGGAATTTTCTATTATTATTATTATTATTATTATTATATTATTATTGATTATTATTATTATTATTATTATTATCTGTATTATTATTATTATTATTTACTATATATTATTATTATTTATTATTATTATTATTTTATTATTATTGATTTATTAGTTATCATTATTAGTTATTAGAGGAAGTTGATTATTGTGGGCAATGTATCAAAGTTTTTTTTTGAAGGAGATTAATATTTTGTACGAATCTTAATCACGTCAATTTTGTTTCAATCAAAATTTTGCGATTTCATACTATGCTGAAATAATTTTTAATAATGTCTACGGGGTTTCGCATGTCATATATATATATATATATATATATAATAGTATATATATATATATAGTATAATATAATATAATACTATAATATATATATAATAATATAACTTATATATATAATATAATATATATACTATATATATATGCTGTTTAACTAAATGCTTGAATTATTTAGATATCTATAGATTGATTGATATATTGATAAAGTTATGCATATTATTGCTTTATTATCATGATACCTGTTCTGATGTCTAATTCTAAAGTATTTTGATTGTTATAAATATATCTTATTTATAATATATTTATTTATTTTAAAGATTAGACTTCATGGTTATTGATATTAAGAAGGAAAGGGATCTCTTCTAAAAAAACTTCACTCTAGAAATCGATCTAGGGAGCTCGTCTGAAATGTTACCGTATTTGCTACACAAACGTGCAAATTATCTGCTTTAATAATCTCTGGTGTCATGACCTTATTCTCACTGAGGCTAAACACTATTCCATGGATTCCATTCCTTTCGGCTATTTCTCTCGTCCCTTAAAAGTCGCGGAGTTAATGCAGTCAGTTTTGTAGGGAGGAGGAATGGACTCTCTTCCAATTCCCCTCAGAACAGTCAAAAATAATATTTATTGAAAAAGTTCTATAGATATATGAGGGGCTCAGAGCTAAAGTGAATCTAGTTCAAATAAAAATATCAGTAAATTAAATCACTCTGATTTTCTATCACATTTTTTATATCACATTGAACAAACAGTCATAACTTAATTTTCAGTTAATTCAAGATGTTACGATCAGTATCTATTTTAATTTCTGAATATTTAAAAACCCACCAGTGCCACATTACTTTAATTCAAAAAAAATCCTAAAAATGTTTGAAAATTGAATCAAGAGTCAATCAAACCCTGGGAACACCCTTCAAGAGAAATTACTCCCTTTGCCTTTTGTTTAACCATACGACGAAAACGTCACTTTCTGCTTCAGCCAAGACCTGAATTTAAGATTTCATTCATTTTTTATTCTTGTAAAAAAAGTCTTCGAAACAAAACGACCTTTGAAAAGACGAGTCGAAAGAGGAAAAAAAATAAATTGTTTTATCAGTGACGTAAATAATGATACGAGCAGGTGTGAAATACTTTCTGATTTAAAAAAATTTTCTTTAATTCAAATACACCCACAAGCATACATTAACAAGCACGCACGCACGCGCTCACGCAATGACAACACACACACCTACAAACACCCTGACATACATACACACACACACACACACACACACACACACACACACACACACACACATATATATATATATATATATATATATATATATATATATATATATATATATATATATATATATATATATATATATATATATATATATATATATATATATATATATATATTTATATATATATAAATATATATATATATATATATATATAT
>JABUQX010070435.1:0-7500 GCA_015478945.1 Trachelipus rathkii | reverse complement strand
GAGGAAGAAATAAAGATTAAAGAAAGAAGAAAGAAGACGAAAGAAAGAGAGAAGAGAGAAGAGAAGAAATTGACTCAAGTCGATAGATTTTACTTCTGAGAGAGAGAGAGAAGAAGAAAGAAAGAGAGAGAGAAAGAAAGAGAGAAGAAGAAAGAAGAGAGAGAGGAGAGAGAGAGAGAGAAATTTGACGTAAGTCAATAGATTTTACTACTGAGAGAGAGAGAGAGAGAGAGAGAGAGAGAGAGAGAGAGAGAGAGAGAGAGAGAGAGAGAGAGAGAGAGAGAGAGAGAGAGAGAGAGAGAGAGAGAGAGAGAGAGAGAGAGAGAGAGAGAGATAGAATAAATTTATTAATAAGAGAGAGAGAGAGAGAGAGAGAGAGAGAGAGAGAGAGAGAGAGAGAGAGAGAGAGGAGAGAGAGAGAGAGAGAGAGAGAGAGAGAGAGAGAGAGAGAGAGAGAGAGAGAGAGAGAGAGATTTGAGTTTTCATAACTCATTTATAATATAGTTATACTTTATTTTCAATTTTCTTTAACTTATATATAAAATTTTGTGGTAAACTTTTAAAATTAAAAAAAAAAAATAGTAAAAGACTCATTCCAACATGTGATCTCTTTTAAATAAAAATTAAAATAGAATGCAAGATTTATTTTTAAATTAAATATATTGTATTTTGATACTACTCAACAAATTTCATGAAAATTTAATAAGTTTTTTAATTAAACTATTAAATGTATAAAACTTTATTTGAGAATATTATTAAATTATAATAGTTACTTATAATAAAAGTTTTCTACGAAGTTTCTTTAAGCTTTAAATGGGATTCTATTATAATTTTAATATAATTTTTATTTTTTTTTTTTTTTGAGACGTGTTCGTGAACTTATGATCCACTGCCTGGAATCTAGATTCAGATTATAGGGGGTGCTAACGTTTCAAGGTGGATCAGGAACTCGAAAGTTAGTTGGGAGAGGATCTCGATAATTTTAATCCTAGCTCCTTTCACCGATTTCAATGGAATTTACTGAAATTGTCAGAAATATGTTGGAATTAAGGAAATTTGTAATAAAAATCACCGGAGACCTCCTCCAAACCCAACCCCCCCCCAAAAAAAAAAAAAAAAAAATCCAATTACAAAAATGGTAATTGTTACCCAGAGGGTTGTCACCCCCGATTTTTATGAAAATTACAGGATATACTCTAAAAAATAATAATAAAGAATAGTGAAAACGAAAATCGTCGCTCTCCTTAGGAAAAAAAGTTACAGCCTCTCAAAGTTGTAAAAAAAACCCATAGGATTTGTTATTAAAAAAAAACCAAAAAAATTTTTTTTTTTCTGAAAATCACAGGATATACTCTTAAAAAAAATAAGTAATGAAGAATAGTGAAGCGAAAATCGGCAGTCTTTTTAGGAAAAAAGTTACAGCTCTGAGTTAAAATTTTCCCATAACTTTCTCTATAATTAAAAATTAGTAGGGCCTCTTGCTCGTTTTAGGGGCCATCTAGTTCAGGTTATGATAAAGATTGTTAATTCTACATAGATTTTGCTTCTGTGTATATAACCTAAACAAAACTATCATAACTGACTTAGAGCGGCCTTAAATGAGGACCTAACCTGATCAGATCAAATATTGAAAAGGTCTATGGATTTTTAACAACTTTGAGGGGCTGTAACTTTTTTCCTAAAAGAGAGCGACCAATTCGTTTTCACTATTCTTCATTATTATTTTTTTTAGGGTATATCTGTGATTCATAAAAATCGGGGGTGACAACCCTCTGGGTAACAATTACCACAAAAATAATATAAAATGCTACTTTCAAAATAACTTTGATAAATCTTTTTAATAAAAAAAAGGTTTTTAAAAAAAAAATCCATCGGAATCTACGATCAAAGACTATTCAAACAGACGAACATTATATATATATATATTATATATATACTATACTATATATAATATATATATATTATATATTATATATATATATATATATATATAATATAATATATATATATATATATATATATAGTATATATATATAGTATATATATATAGTATATATATATATATATATATATATATATATATATATATATATATTGGTGAAGAAGGAGATGTTGAAGTATGTGTTGGGTGTTAAATCAGTGAGGGGGTTAAGAATTGGATTATCGGATCATTATGTTATTTTATGTAAAATTAGTGGGGTCTTGGATGGAGAGGAAAGTGATAAGGAAGGAAGTGGGTAGAAATGAGAATGAGAAAGGAAGAGAGTGGAGGAGGTGCCTACCTATTATATGCGGCTGATTTGGTTTTTTGCTAGCGAATCTTGAAGAGAGTTTGAGAAGATGGGTAGAGAGTAGAGAGATTTTGCAGGGTGTGTAAAAGGAGAGTTTTGAAAGTAAACGTAGTTAAGACGAGTACGGTTATGGTTGCGAGTAAGGACAGTCCTCGATGTGAGGTTATGTTAAATGATAAGCAGCTGGAACAAGTGTCTGAGCTTAAATATTTAGGCATATATGTTGGATGAAAAGGGAACGAATGATACAGAGTGTAGAGGAAGGTGTGAATGGAAGGAAGGTGGCTTGTACAATTAAATGTTGGTGGTGTAAAGGGACTAAGTCTTGGAGTGCGCTAGGGTCTTTACATGAGGGTTTGCTGTTACCTGTGTTAATGTATAGTAGTGGGTTGTTCTTTAATAAGAGGTATAGATTTAAAGTACAAAATGTGATCAGAGGACAATCATGGGTGCGTGTATAGATGTGAGAAGAATGATAAATGCCAGGAATGAAGGTTAGAGAGTTGTAGTGGTGTGAAGAAAAAGGGTAAATGAGAGAATAAATGAAGTACGTTGAGATGGTTTTGGTCATGTGAAAGGATGGATGATAGTCGGTTGGTTTAACGGTGAATGAATAGTGGTGAATGTGCTGGGGAATCGACCTGCTGGGAGACGAAGAAAAGGTGGATTGAGTCAGTAAGGAATGCCTGGAGGCAAAAAATGTTAGTTGTCAGAGGCAAGGAAGAAAGCGTACAAAATAGGAGGAATGGCGGGGGTTTTGTGAGGTAGGTTATGGCTTGTGGCCAACCTGGGACAAGGGAATGAAAACCCGCATATTGGCGAGATGCCATATGAGCGGTCCGTCGCAGTCCCGTGACCCTGGGTGGATTTTCTGACTGGAACGAGTTCTCACTAAAAGTATAAAGGGGCGATAAGGCTGGGCTTTCTTTCGACCTTGTTGTCATATTCTGGCTACTACTGTCTGTTTTCGGTGGCATGTACGCACCTTACCCGAGTCTTGGCGAGAGAAGGTGGGTGATGATATATATATATATTATATATATATATATATATATATATATATATATATATATATATATATATATATATATATATATATATATATATATATTATATTATATATATATAATATATATATATATATATTATATTTATATCAATTATGTATTGTCCACCTCTGACACTGTTACTTCTCCTACAGAAGTTGCGCTCCTGGGCCTTGGACTTTTAGCTTCCCGTTTTTCTGTTGCAGTTATTCTAATCTATTTTCTTGAACAATTTCAAAATCAAATGCTTGTTACATAATATCTTATTTGTTAAATTTTCTTCATTTATCTAGCCATATGACTGTCAATCTTTAGTTTTATTGGCTGAATAAACAATAATAATAATAATAATATAATAATAATAATAATAATAATAATAATAATAATAATAATAATAATAATAATAATAATAATAATAATAATAATAATAATAATAATAATAATAATAATAATAATAATAATAAAAATAATAAAAATAATACATAATAATAATAATAATAATAATAAAAATTAATAATAATAAAAATAATAAAGAATAAAAATAATAATAATAATAATAATAATAATAATAATAATAATAATAATAATAATAAAAATAATAATAATAATAATAATAATAATAATAATAATAATAATAATAATAATAATAATAATAATAATAATAATAATAATAATAATAATAATAATAATTCACTGGGGACAAATATTACCTTTTTTACAGTTATCTATGATACGATACTTGTTTCTTGTGTATTTTATTGTGCTCAACTCAAAAATCGTTTTGGTTTTCGTTTGGTATTTCCGGTTTTGATACTATTCACATGTAAACATGAAAAAAAAAAAAATTCCCGTGAAAAGAGACAAAAACGGTTGGGTATACAAACATAAAATCTAAATAAAATATGTGCATCTTGCCCAATTATAAATGCTCTGAGAATATCATATTAATAAAACAATTAATAAAAAAGATATCGCGGTTTTTATTTATGAAATGGTAAATAATAATTTTTTTTTTGCATTTTTAAAAATGTTATCATATGAATTGCGGCAAAACTGGACCTTATAGACAAACAGAAATATAATTTTTGAATTCACAAAAAATTTACTTAGAAACAAGTTTTAAATACAAGTCAACAAAAATTTATTATAATAATAATAATAATAATAATAATAATAATAATAATAATAATAATAATAATAATAATAATAATAATAATAATAATAATAATAATAATAATAATAATAATAATAATAATAATAATAATAATAATAATAATAATAATAATAATAATACTGGGGAACAAACTTTTTGTTGACTTGGTATATACAAGACTTGTTTCTTATGTATTTCTTTGCGCTGAATCCAAAAAATATATTGGTGTTTATCTATAAGGTCCTGTTTTAAGAAATACAGAAATTAAAAAATGCCAAAAAAAAAAAAAAAAAAAAAAAAAAAATTACAATGCATAATTAAAAAACCGCACTATCTTTTATTATTTGTCGTATAAAATATGAAATTTTCGGAGCATATATATTTGCACAAGATACACATATATTTAGACTGTTTGTTTGTATACTCAGATGTTTAGTCTTTGTTCACGGAAACAATTATTATTATTATTATTATTATTATTATTATTATTATTATTATTATTATTATTATTATTATTATTATTATTATTATTATTATTATTATTATTATTATTATTATTATTATTATTATTATTATTATTATTATTATTATTATTTTTATTTATTTTTTTTATTTTTTTTTCATGTTTACATGTGAATAGTTCCAAAACAGAACCTAACAGACAAAAACCAACATCATTTATGAATTCAACGTAACAAAATACGTAAGAAACAAGCTTCATATCATAGACAACAGAAATTTATTCACCAGTATAATAATAATAATGATAATGATAATAATGATGATGATAATAATGATGATGATAATAATAATGATGATGATAATAATAATGATGATGATAATAATAATGATGATGATAATAATAATGATGATAGATAATAATAATTGAGGTGGTTTTGATAGTAATAATAATGATGATGATAAGAAAGAATCCTAATAATAATCAAATATTTTTGATGATAATAATAATAATGATAATAATAATAATAGATAATAATAATAATGATAATAATAATAATGATGATAATAATAATAATGATGATAATAATAATAATGATGATAATAATAATAATGATGATAATAATAATAATGATGATAATAATAATAATGATGATAATAATAATGATGATGATAATAATAATGATGATGATAATAATAATGATGATGATAAATAATAATGATGATGATAATAATAATGATTAATTATAATAATAATGTTAATAAATAATAAAATTATAATAATAATAATGATAATAATAATAATGATAATAATAATAATGATAATAATAATAATGATAATAATAATAATGATAATAATAATAATGATAATAATAATAATAATAATAATAATAATGCATAATAAAATAATGATAATTAATAATAATGAAATAATAAATAATGATAATAATAATAATGATAATAAAAAAAATGATAGTAATAAATAATGACAACCTAAATAATGATCAAGTCATAATCGTATAATTAAACACGGAAAATGGAAAATAAATAGATAATGATAATAAATATAATGCGATTAAGAATTATAAATAACAATATATGATTAATAATAGATATAGTGCACTATCATAATATAATATAGATAATGATTCAACTAATTAATAATGATAATAATAATAATGATAATATCCACATAAATGATAATTATATAATACTATGATATAATATAATTGATAATAATAATAATGATAATAATTAATAATGATAATAATAATAATGATAATAAATAATAATGATAATAATAATAATGATAATAATAATTAATGATATAATAATAATGATATAATAATAATAATCAAATAATAATAATGATATAATAATATGATAATAATAATAATGATAATAATAATAAATGATTAATAATAATAATGATATAATAATAATCATAATAATAATAATGATAAAATAATAATAATGATAATAATAATAAAATGATAATAATAATAATGATAATAATAATAATGATAATTAATAATAATGATAATAAATAATAATGATAATAAATAATAATGATAAATATAATAATGAAATAATAATAATGATAATAATAATAATGATAATAAAATAATGATAATAATAATAATGATAATAAATAATAATGATAATAATAATAAATGATAATAATAATAATGATAAGAATAATAAATGATAATAATAATATGATAATAATTAATAATGATAATAATAATTAATGATAATAATAATAATGATATGATAATAAATAATATAATATACTATTGATCTTAATTAGTAATAATTAATAATAATAATTAATGCTGATATAATGCTGATAATAATTAATAATTAATTAATAAATAATGATAATATAATATATAATAATAAATGAAATAATAATAATGAATAATAATAATAATGTAATAATAAGTATGATAATAATAATAATGATAATAATAAAATGATAATAATAATAATGATAATAATAATAATGCATAATAATAATAATGATAAATAAAATAAAGATAATAATATATAATATCAAAATGACTAAGGATAATAGTATTAGTGTTACTAATTATAATGATAAAAATAATAATTGATAATAATAATAATGATAATCATCAAGAGTTCTGTTATGAACATGTTAATAATAGTAATGCCAAATGTTGCTAATGATAAAAAATAATTATGATAATAATAATAATGATAATAATATAATGATAATAATAATAATGATAATAATGAAATAATGATAATAATAATGATGATAATAAAAGATAATGATAATAATAATAATGATAATAATGATAATAATGGATATTAATGATAATAATGATAATAATAATAAAATAAAAATACTAACTTTAATAATAATAATAATAATAAAAATTTATAATTAATAATAAAATAATAATAATAATATAAAAAATTAATTTAATAATAATAATTAATAATAAAATTAATATTTAATAATAAAATAATAATAATAATGATAATAATGATAATAATGATAATAATGATAATAATCATAATG
>JABUQX010070434.1:0-19285 GCA_015478945.1 Trachelipus rathkii | reverse complement strand
TAAACTTGTGATTTTAGTGGATCCGGCGAGTTTTATCAACTGGAATATAATTAACTCGAAACAATAAAATAAATTCTCTATGAACGCTGTACAGTGAGTGTCGGTGATATAACAGAAATTCTTTCAATATTATTATTATTTTTTATGGATGATATGTTAGTATCAATGAGGTCATTAGTTAGGTAGTAGGTGATGAGTTCATGATATGAGTAGCTATCTAAAACGGTTAGTAAGCGGTGAAGGTGAGTAGTACTTCCTCAGTTCACAGTTTTACTGTGTGGTAGTACACTTAATGGGGTAGTTAAATTTAATTTGATTCGTTTTTAAGAAAGGGAAGTTTCATAGTCATGTGGAATTCATATTAATATATAATTTTATGTTTATTTATTATTTGTGGTTGTAATTTAGTATATATAGTATTTAATATTATATATATATGTATTTATATGCATATGTGTTTATCAATATTAATATGTATATTATATATTCTTATAATTATAATATAAATATATATTTTATGGTCAAAGTAAATTTTATCTACGTACCTATTCACAGAACGAGAACGGGAGGTTCTGGAGTCAAAAAAAAAAATTCACAGGATAGCATCTTGATACATATATTATGAAGAATGGTGCAAAAATATTTGAATTTTTTTTCTTAATTTTTACTTCATGTTCTATAGGGGTGATAATTAGGTATAGGTATTAAGATTTTAGGTTATAGGTTTAGGTTTAAGTGTTAGGTAGGTTTATAAGGATTATGAGTATTAGGTTAGGTTAAGGTATAAGGAATTATAGGTTCTAGTTACTAGGTCCAGTTAATTAATAAATATTTCCATTTTAGTCCTATATTAGATCGTAGTGTCTGTAGGTGTTGGTGATTGTGTGTCATTCATTTAGAGGCTTTCTCTCTGTGATACTTTGTTTCATTTATCGACAACAGTCTTGCTAAAAGTAACTTGAATTTGTGTTATTTCCGATGACCGGTGGTGTGGAGTTATGTAATATCTTTTTTTTAAATTTACTTATATAATTATATATATTTATTATTATTATATTTGGTAGCTTCATATTATGTGTTTTGAGCTTTATTTATTTTAACTTGTTTATAATTGGGGGATTTTACTATTTTGGTTTATTTAATATATATAATATTGTATTGCTAGTAGTTGACTTCAACTCTAAGGTAATTTTTTATTATTTATAGTGACTACGTAGCATTATCAGGGTAGTGCAGACGAGATATGGGACTAGTGAGATTAGAAAAGCTGTATTATTATTAATTATTATAGAGTGAAAATTCTATACATGAGTAGAGTTTATTGTAATATTTTTTAAGTGAATATTTTTATATATAGTATTATATATAATATAATCATAGGGGATGTTATCTTGCGGAGGTTTAGTGGGTATATATTAGTGTTTTTATTAGCTATCGTATTATATCATAGATTAAAGACTACTTTATTCGACTTTATGTATTTAGACTTATTACTCATGAGAGTTTTATAGTATATAGATGTGTGGATGACGACTCTTAATTTTGACTCGTGTTGCCGCGCCTATATACCACTCATTTACGCTTTATTTCCTAAGTCTTGTACTATACGCTTATCTCGGAGGATTATATACCGATTAATATAATACTTACTAACCTGTAATCGATCATAAATACTCCACAGTTTGTGAGGTACTTCATGCTGTGCCAAAAATAGCTTCCAGAAGTTTGCTCATCCTTCGGCCGTATCAGATGGCTTCGAACTCCTTCAGTTGAACACTTACAACGCATATACATACGGAAAGGCGATTTCACCATTTATTTTTATTTGTGTGTATAACTTCCCTATGCTTGTTTTATATACCGAGGTCCTTTGTATGAGCCCCATGTATGTAGGTTAGATATAAAGAAACAAATCTAATATCCCAATTACCCCCCTGTTATCCACCCTGATCCCTCTCATCTGTCTTATCAACGTCGTTTACTGCTAACTGATTTTAATACACTAATTGAACACTCAGAGTAGACCGCTAGGGATTAAATCAGCCGGTAGCTGATAACATCGGTCAGACGGCTGGGTGGTTCATCGCTTGGAACCTTCTAAATCGGATGACACCGATGGTCGTGTGTGTTCTTCGTGCACTCCTGTGCGATGCGGTTCCCCCGCCTTTTGAGCATTCCATGCTCGCGGTCATCGCGCAACCATTTCTTTTGCGGATCCCAGCTGCATACGTCTCCTTATTGTGCCGTTTAGGAGGGTTAGTGGCACTCAATTGTGTTCTCCGGCTACGAGGGCCCCTTATGTCACGATGTTCAGACTCCGTTGGCTAGTCAGTTGCACGCTCTCACCATATGTACCCATATGTCAGGAAAAGTGGTCAAGGGAAAACACTATGAGGTGCTTATTCGCATCAGGACGGCAGCGCTGTGTCCCGTACCGCCCCGTATTGGGAGTGCATTCATCGAGCGGGGACGGCAGGGTGACAAGGAGAGCTTACCCGCTCCGGTTCAGTCGCACCAATTCTAGAATCGCGTATTGAGGAGTATTCTCGAGCCACTTAATATTGCTATTATGCCCGTACCCTTATCTTCCTCAGCGGGTTGTTCGTAGATCTCGGTTTGGGAGGCAGTTTTATACATCCATTTAAAAATCGATCTTAGCCAAATATTAGCGTTGTCTCTTATGTGACTCATCTGATAGTACTTTACTACCGTGAGTTGCTCGTATATGTAACGTACCGTGCCCTTGACCTGCGGTACCTTTTTTCCATAGTTAGTATAGGAGATTATTCACGGTGCCGTATACCTAATTCATGCTGGATAGTCGCGGTGTATAGCTGTTGTTCCCTCTATATATGTAGTCAGCTCCACGAGTCTACCAGCCTTTAAACTGTCACCTCTATATAGTAGATCTTATTTTTATTCAGTCTCGCTTATAGTACATACTCTTATTCATTGTTATGTGAGCATACCATGCGTTTTACCACTCCGCGTTATATTTATCTGTATGCCTTTAGGTTGAGTTGATGTACTGCTCACTTACGTACTCAAGTATTTTCACTGACCGTACCTATACACGGAAGCTTTGCAGATATAGACTCACTTTACTCTCTTGTTTTTAGTCGTACATACCACGTAGCGGCGATGGTAACTAGATAACGTCTTTGAGTTCAGTAGTGTCAGGACACTCTGTTCTCATTCAGTGCATTGCGTAATAGATTAGTACTTTAATAGCGCCCATCTTTACGGGCATCTGAGGTGATTCAGAGAGTAGTGTTTAAGTCGGTTGGGTTTCTGCTTAAGTTGTGAGATTGTAACCGATTGTTCATCCTTCTTCTTTGACGACGGTTGAGCTAAAGGTTGGAACAAGGAGTGAGAGGCATGATTACGTCCTTTGCGCACTCCATTGTATACTTATATGATGTTAATGACTTGTAGTGAGATTCTATTTAATTATATCCCTTAGCGCTTCACTAGCTCTCACTATTTCGTGAGGTAATAGTCTCCACCCCTATTCCTTTTATAAGAGGTAGCTCCGCAGCTTATTTACACTGATTTTTTTTCACCCTTATTACTTTGTAAGCTTTTTTCTATGATTATTACTATTATCTTACATCTCATCGTTAGCTATTATCTATGGTATCTTCTTACTACGGTGAGGGTGAGCTATTAATAGTGAGCTATATGTGATGGTGAGTATGCACGTAGTTGGGTGAGTAGTATCTATATTCTATACGCTCTCTAGTATATGGTAGGGGTCTCCTATATATATACTAGGTATTCATATATATATATATATATATATATTATCCCTTATGGGGACATCTCTATGTAGGGATGCAAGAACTTTTTACAACCTGACCGCTCGGACTTTTTTACTTGACCAGCTCGAAACTTTTATTGACCCAGCTTTCGGAACTTTTTTTGAGCCGCTAGCCTCGGAACATTTTTGAGCCAGCTCGGTAAACTTTTTTTGACGCAGTATCTCGAACTTTTTGACAATGCCGTCGGATACTTTTATTAAACTAAGCTTTCTGGAATTATTTTTGATCCAGCTCTAGGAATTGTTTTTGTACCAGCCTCGGAAACTTATTTTTAACAGTTAACAGTCTCGGTTAAATCTTTGTTTATACCTATCAGCTCGTGATATAACTTTTTAACTCTAGCTCGGACTTTTTCTAACATATTCAGCGTATCGGAACTTTTGACCAAGTCACTCAGAATATCAAGTTTTGACCAGCTCTCTACGTGAACTTCTTATTTAACTGAGCTCGGAACTTTTTTGATCATGCCTGCGAACTATGTATTTGACCAGTTCCGAAACTACTGTTTGACCTAGCTCGGAATTTTTGACCAGTCTCTACGTAAAATACTATTTTATTGACATCTTAGTATATCATCTGAACTTTATTTGACTCTCAACTCAACTTTTTTTATTTGAACGGACATGTCTTGTACGATACTGTTTTTTACTAAGCAATGACCTCAGAACTTTTTTCCGACGTGCTCAGTTATTTGTAGCACTTTTTGACCTAGGGCTCGAATACTTTTTGACGCAGCTCGGGATACTTTTGATATTGAGACAGTCAGTACTACTCGCCGGTAACTATTTTGACTCAGGCTCGAAACTTTATTATTTGATCGTAAGCTTACTCTGGAACTTATTTTTAACTTCTTCAGTTTCCATCTGTTTTTTGACGAGTAAGTCTGCGGGAGAGTTACTTTTATGTGGTGGACGCAGCTTCGAAGATACAGTTTATTAATTGTACGTATGTCAGCTCAGAACTTTTTGACGCTAGCTTCGAGGAACAATTGTTATTTTTTAACTACCGAGCTCGGTAAAGCTTTTTGACATGCGTTCCTAGAACTTTATTTTTTGACCCAGGGTATGGCGCGTAGAACTGTTGGTGTGTAGCGAGGTCGTTCGGAACTTTATCTTAGTCACTCTATGTGGCTGCGAAACTTTTTGACTTTGTGCAGTGCTCGGGAATCTTTTAGGATATTAACTAATTGCTCACGTTTAACCGGGTTCGTTCTGATCCATGCCTGTTGCAGGCTGAGTATTGAAACCTTTTTTGTTGACTCAGTCGGTCTCGGATGAAGCTTTTTCGTTGAGCGAGCTCGGAAGCTTTCGTTGTGGATAAGGCCTGGTAATTCTTTTTTGACCTCTAGGCTGCTCGAATACTTCTTATTGTCACCAGGGCGTCTCTTGAGACTTCTTTTGTGACCAAGCTTCGTAACTTTTTTGACTCCAGCTTCGCGGAACTTTTGTGACTTCCAAGCTCAGAAAAACTATTGTGGGAGCGCTCACTCTGTGGCGTCGTAAATAATTTCTTGACCCAGCCTTTCGGAGAGCTTGCTTCTTGTATCTCAGCTTGTTCGGGAAGAGCGTTCTTTTGACCAATTCGACGTTCGTGTAATCTTTTGATCCTAGACTCGGTATCTATAACTTTTTATACTACATGATCTCGGATTATTTTTTTATGACTGACTCAGAACTCGAAACTGGTTAAAAAGTTTACCGAAAACAGTTCGGAACTTTTTTTGGTATCTTCTAGCCTCTGTGAATCTTTTTACTTACAGCTCGAAGAAACTTAATATTTAACTTCACAGCTTACAGAAACTTATTTTAACCTAGCTACGGAATTTATTTTGACATGCTTACGGTATTAACTTTTTGACGCAATGAATTCCAAACTTTTTGACCAGCCTCTTATAGTGCAAATTTTTTGACCATTACATCAACTTTTTGTAACCAGTCTATCTCTGGAACTTATAGATCAACGCCAGTAGCTCGTGAACTTTTTGACCAGCTCTTAGGATATTGCGTTTTTTTGTGCATCTATACATATGCATCGCCGTAACTTGTTCTTGGAACTCAGTGTTTTTACTCTTGGAAGCTTTTTGGAACCACGGCCGGTGTACATTTCGACATACTCTTTTTTATTTTTGACCAAGCATTCGAACTATTTTAGAGAAACTAAGTGGGGGCGAGCGGGCTCGGTGGAACTTTTTGATACATTAATCCCATTTCGGCTCGAGATAGTTCTATATTTGAATGTTTCATGTTTTATTTTTTATTTTATTTTATATTCTTATTTTAATCGGTTGTGTTTTAAAGTTTTCTTTTTCTGTGTAATTTTTTGTTTAAATTTATGTTTTTTGTTATTGATGAATCTTTTTTTTATATAATATATTATTTTTTATTAATTAAATAATAATTATAATTAAAACACTTACAGCACCATTCACTTTGTATATGGAGATAACATTCTATTATTATTACCTATTTGTTCTCTAGATTTTTATATTTGAGAGAGTTTTTTTAATGATGTTTCTATAGGTCTGTTGCTGCGAGACCTTTCACCTTCTGAGGTCATTACGTTTTAAGGTGAACAATTTCCTTTTAATAAGCGTTAGTAACTATTAAGCAGACTTCGCATTACAACACTAGGCACATGACTTAATTCTCAATCTTAACAGACTTAGTTTACGTTTTTGGGCTAGCTGTCTAGTGTGTGTTGTTTATTACATTGTGTTCTTTTATATAGAGGTAGGAATTACTTAAGCAAAGCGGCGAGAGTTAGGCTTCTGTGCTTATCTAGCGCGTTCGTATGATCGCTATCTAGTTTTCAATTTTCGAATGGAGAAAGAATGTTAGATGGCTGGGAGCAGAAAACTCTATAGGCCGTTGTTTTTGAGCTGTATGAGATGCATCACGACAATACAATTAAACTTAACCGTGTGAGTGAACAGATGGTAACTTCTTTATATACGCCTTTCAGAGGAAGTCTATGTACGGCTGTTGAGAATTAGGTATTTTTTTGAAAACGTATTTTGCAGGTAGGCCAATAACTAGTTGACGTACCATTGATCCCTGCTTATACATGATTCATCTTCTATCTAGATCTTGCCGATAGAGTTGCGAGTAGATATTGGGCTGTTTTCGTAACGATGATAATCTCTTCTATTAATCAGGCTGTGATCATTGCATCCGAATATAATAGGGAGATTTTTCGTCCCTGGGTTATATGTAGGAGATATTACTTGAGAGTTTATATTTAAAATTGTATTTTGTCGTGGAAAGATAGATACAGTACAACCGTTTCTTCATTGCTTTATTTCCTTACTATGTGTGGTTCAAATCTTTTATGCGTTCAGTATTCTAGATCCATGAGTACATCGATTTTATATTTTTGACCTAATTTTTGGTTGTTTTTTCTCAGGTTACGCACAATTACCGGGTTCGCCCGGCTGGCGAGGGTGGTTTCGGCTTCAGAGGCTGCGAGGGTTGGCTCTTTCATCTTTCTTTCTCAAGGGGCTCGCATTACTTGGGAATCGTGCGTGAGATTCTTCTTCGAGGAGACTTCTTGAATTACAACTCTTTTGTAGTGATTAATTCTTGCGGGCGAGTTATCTCTGTTTGCTTCCCGTAGATGGGGAAATACACGTGTCGTAGGTTGTCTGTAACACCCGATTCAACCTATTGTTACTATACTATGGTAGTCCTTCGTTCAATAATTGGATCGTAGATATTTTTCCATTTCCTCCCTTACTATGTTTGGTTATTATTTAAACTAAAAGTAGTGTTTCAGCTTTCCTGTGTCAGGGTGTTCTCCCGAAATACAAAGACAAGTCAGCTCAGGACTACGGAACCATTAAAATTTATTACTCAACTACGTCCATACTCTCTAATAAAATGTTACGATCATTGTTTGTAGTTATAGTCTTTCTATTGATATATATATTATATATATATTATCTAGGTATCCCCTATACTATCACTATTATTATATTCAATATCTTTTATTATTTATCTTTTTTTATTATCATATTATTATATCATATTAATTTTTCTATATATAATTTTTCTTTATTTTACTTTGAAATCCGTGTTCAAAATATTTATAAATTGAAATAAAAATATGGATTAATTATATATATCATATTGTTGTTTCTATGATACTAATGGTGCTAGTTTTTCTATACGTCATTATCTTTTCTATTTATTATATTTATTATTCTATTATTTTTATATTATCTTTAGCACTGATTCAATGAAGTTTTTTTTGTGACCACCGGAGATATGTGTGGTTATCCAGGAGTATGTGTACTTTTTTGTATATAGCTATGAGTAAGACCTGCTTGTAGTTTAGCCTCGACTCTATGTTAAAGGTGACTTATATATTATTATGTCTCTATGTTTAAATGGACTAATATAGCGCATATTCCATGTGTATTTTGTTATATGTTGTATGTGGCGCCTCTCTGGCGCTATTTGCGCTACTGTCCTTTAATTGAGTTATAGGCGTTTATAGGTATACGAACAACATTAAAACATGTTGGTTTTTCACTATGTTTACTATCAATTTAACTAAGTGTGTACAGCGTGGTTTTGATGGATAAATCAATAAAAATTAGTGAATGTCGTATCACTCCAAATTTATGAATATAAACTGTGTTTTTGTTATCTCTCAGTCACACCCGAAACGACATTTATCTGTTGAAATAGTAACAACTCACAAAAGTAAATAGTAAGCCATGATATTTTATGAGGAGTCGGGGTAGTAGGATAGCCCAAAATACTTAGGTCTCTGAGTTGCGCAGTAAATAATTTATTTGCGCCTGAGGGTGCTTGCGTACGTTTTCCTCGCTGGCCGCGGGGGCGCGCCTTGCGTGCCCGCTGGGGTCAATCCTCGACGGTTTACGGTCATGTGACACCCTGCGATAATAGTTATCTTGAGAAGTTTGAAACCTGATTTACTCAGCATAATTGCACTTCTTCCTGCCCACCGCTAATTGCGTATTCATATTATTTCTCTAGTAGATAATTCTTATGCTAAGATGGTGTTTGTTTATTAAGTTAGAGACTCATTTTGGTAGAGTTTTTGTGGATATGCGAAAATGTAAGATCCGCTATGTTGGTTGATTTAAGTAACACATATATAAAGGACTACAGGTTCTAATTTATACAAGATATTGAAAGCTACATATATGAATGTAACGTTTTATTACTTTTAGTATTCGGTATCACTCTTATGCAAGGATATCCATTATCTTTTTATATCACTTGATGTGTGCGGTATATCACTTCTACTTATCCTTACACATAATTATTCAAAAGGTAACATTTGTGAAGCCGCCATGACGAGACCTTTCTTATCTTTTTCCTTATTCTTCCTTAGTTATGTTTATCTAACATGTACCATTCTTCAGCTTTGCGTTCTTCCTATTCTTAAGTTAATATTCTACTATTTCTATCTTTTTTTCAGGGGGAGACCCACCTTCAACGAGGTGATGGGATTTTTCGATGAATCATTGTTTTGGGGATTCTGTAAAACGGCGCTCAGGGTGGGAAATGCAATTCTCTACCCTATCCTTTCTCTGTTGATTTTTATACTTTAATGTAGACTCTCTACTTGTGTTTTTTTTTTTTGTTTATCGGTGTTTATAGCTACAGTTTGTGAGTTCTACATAAGTAAGCTGGAGCAGTTTATTTTCACTCTCTGGCACCGAGCAACCATCAGCTCGGCTTCCCCGGCCGCGAGCCATATGTGCTTCGCCAATAATTTAAACATAACCATTCTAATTTTACTTTAATCGTCTCTTTCTTATTACACTACACATCAAAATTTCACTTTCCTAAGTCCATTTTTTTAGAGGTAAAATTTATGGGTCCCCGAAGAGGGACCCCAACCCCCCTTTGGAGGATGCGATTCGATACATTGCAGAAATGAAAATGGAACTTATATTGTGAATTGGGTACCAAGAACATTAAGGTATGCCCAGACTCTTTAATCACTTTTTTTTCCTGTTCTGTTTGTGTTCATTTTTGTGTCTTTCTTTGTCGACTCATATAAGTCTGACCGCCTGGGTTGCGGGCTGGGCCATGAGGGAGCGTGATGGCGTTTCGCGAAAGTAAAACTACGTGGAAATCTTATTTTTAGTAGTACATTCTTTACCGAACCTGTTTGACACCACATAACAATGATAGAGTTTTTGGAGCGAAGAGGTACCCAATCCTACCGAAAAAGACATGGTATAGGTATACGCGCTTCTTAAAAAACGCAACGGCCTGCAAACGCCGACGCTCGAGCAATAGCGGCAATCGACTCGGCATAAATCAAAACATTAGACAACACAGAGCTCGGCTTCATAGCTCAAGAAAGCAAAAAAAAATGCTTAGGAAAGGAGGAGGTGTAAATGATCTAATACTAAAACTCTTGTTAGGAAAGGAATCTGATTCCCGTCGTAAAACCCCACAGAATCGGATTCATTACCAGTGTCGATTATGTAACTGGAACGATCAAAATAATCGGACTGTTTACGCGTCACATACGATATATCGTACTAAAAGGGGGTTAGAAAGGGGGGGTGGGGGATACTAACTCGTAGGAAGGAAGCATCCTAGCAACATTCTATATTATGCATCCCAATCGATTCCTCCATTACCTTAATAACCTAGGAGATAGAGGCACCAATTATTAGCCTGTTGCTATGACGTAGGGGCATTGTCATGAGCTAGAGGGGATTAGAAAAGGTGGGTGGGCGTACTAACTCGAGGATAAACGCAACCTAACACATTTCTATCATATACACCAATGCGATTCCTCATACCTTATAAGATAGGGGTAGGCGCTAATACCGGGTGTATTCTATGACGGAGGAAAGCATTAATGTCATTAAGCTTAGAATAAAAGGCTAGAAAAGGGGGTAGTTGTAGTTAATAACTCAATAGATAGGAAAGGCTATCCTACGCACTTCCTACTATGATTAATCGCCAATCGAACTCCCCGTACCCAAAACCTGTGGGTTACTAGTTTCACTAAGACTCGGTAGTATTGATTCTATTTATATATATGTGGTCGGCTACGTGCTAGAAGCTTAGAATAGTATATCGGCCTATAAAAAAGCCTATAGAATATCATATAGCCTAATAGAAATATAGCTATAAGAAATAATAGGCTACTACGAATAAAATTAGACCTAATTAGAAGCAACGATAATGACCTTTTTTCACTCGGTCGGTGGCACCTTCTCTTTGAATGAATGAAGTGCAAAAGGTGCCACTAGTTTTTATATGACCCTGTTGCGGTTTGATCGAGTTAGAATATACTTATGCAATGTCCTATCAAACTGCTGATTATTTAACTATCTTTTGAACTAACAAATACAAAGTAGGCTTTTTTTTTTGTCTACCAGTTATAACTGATCCACTTTATTATTCAGGAGCAATAATAGTGAGGATTTAAAGGATTGCCTGATATTAAGTGGATGATCTATAATTAAATAATACGCACGTTATATCAGCTGAGGAGATAGGAGTAAATTATAATTATTTACCATAATATAACCAAAAAAATAGTTAAATAAAATTTTTTTCTATTCTCTATTATTATTATTATTATAGTTATTCCGACTGCAGTGTGTTTCGTTAATACAGTTAAATTCTATTATCACAAATGATCGGTCGTCCCAAGCAGCCTATGCCTCACTTCTTATCTCTATATGTTCTTAATCGGAGTCTTTTTTCTAAGTCTCTCTTCTTCTTTTTTATTGTATATTATCTATTTATATATCTTAATATATATCTTATATATATATTATACTCTATTTATATAATATTATTATTTCATATATTAATGAGGTTGAAAAGTGTTGGTGAGAAGATGGCTCCCTAGGGGAGATATACTCCATTGTATATATTTTTAATGTACGCATGAGTGGTATGATCTTGCGTATTACTTTAGTCTGAATGTTTTTTATTTTTTTTTTGGTTTTTTTATTTTATTTATTATTTAAGCTGTACAGTTGCTATTGTATTTTACTTTAATAGCCATTTTTTTTATTCAATTTATTTTTTGTCTATTTATTAAAATAGTGTCGTTAACATGTGAGTACATAAAAGCCTTGTTTATGTGTCTGTACAGTTAATTTAATCACATGAGTTTTTTGGGATGTAGAAAGTGTATCTAATCCAATCAATAACCGCTGTTATAAGTTCTATATAAATAGTTGGCCCCTTATTTTATTCTTTTAACTTCAAGGGGCCACACCGAGTAAAAAATGAGTCACGTTGCTTCTATTAGGTTCTATAATTTCTTAGGCTTATTATTTCTTATAGTGGAACTATTATAACCTATGGCTAGTATTATTCTACTCATGGCACTATTTTATAAGGGCTTTGTATTTCTTAGCTTCTAGCATTGTGCACTGGGATTTTGTTGTTATTGAGATACACCGGTCTTGATGCTTGTTTTTATCTCCTAGGTTTTTCTGTGAGTTACTGGTGACGAGTTCGTATTGGGTATATATATAGAAAAGGTGGCTAATCAGTGCTTCACTTTCTATTGGAGTCTTGATTAGCCCTATCCTCCACTTTTATGTCTACTTTGTCTCAGGCATATTGACATTTCCTACGTCATCAGATACACATCCTCGGGATCATTGTGTTATACCGGCTAGGTTTATAAGGTAATTAGGAATTCAGATTGGTGTATTAATTAGAATTGTGCTAAGGAGATTGTGTTTCTTCTACGAGTTATATTGTATAATTCACTCCAATCTACACCTTTTGCTAAAGCGCGCCGGTCTGAGCACAGGGTGGACGATAGGGATCCTGAGCGCTCAGTGAGAACACGGCATAGAGTAATGGTGTCTACTCCTAGGTTAGGTGGAAGGTGATCAGTAATGTTGATTGTGTTTATTAAAGCCAAGCTTTCCTTCTACGTTTATTGTTGACTATCCCCACTCCCTCCTTCTTCTAAACACGCGTCCTTGCTAAGTTACCGTATATAGTACAGGGTAGGTGACAGGGATATTTTACTGTCTCCGATTTTGTTATCGATTAGTTACATTTATCGAACACTGTTAGTATGTCGAATTTCCTAGTGGTCTTTTACACGAACCGATATTTACGATTCAAATTCCTAACAAGAGTTAGTTATTGGAGAGACCCATTAGTGAGTGTTTGTTGTTCGCCTTAGCCTTTCTTGGTTGCCCTTTCCTAAACATTTTTGTGTGTTTGCTTGAGCTAGCTGGAACCGAGGGGGCTCGGTGTTGTCTAATATGTTTTGAGGTATGCCGAGTCGGTTTTGCCGCTATTGTCGAGCGTGGTCTGTTTCCAGCCGCGTTTTTGAGAATCTTGGAGCTTAGTGCTCGTTTTTCTGTAGATGGTCGTTACCCTTTCGTCCATTATAACTCTTATTCTTATGTATGGCGAGAGACCAGGGGTAGAATGTCTTTCTATAAGTGATATCCCCGTGAGTTTCTTCTTTCGTTATTACGCATAGTCCCCTTTATGGCACCGCGCCGGGAGAGGTCAGGTTTTTATGGGTCACATGAATGGACAGCAAATTATTGACACATCTTGCAATAGAAATAGCGTGCTTAAGTTATGGCTTGCGATCTTGTATCTTTCATATACGTGGCTGATGTCTTCTTGGATATGTGTCGACATTTGTTGGTATCCGCGATGGCGAGAGTTCGCTATCGAGTCAAAGGGGAGGTGGGCCCCGCCCTCCTTAAATTTTTAACAAGTGAGACTTAGAAAGCTATGAAATTTGATGAGTGTTATAGAAGAGATATTAAGAGATATATTATTTAGAACGTTAAAATTATTGCTAGAGGATTGAGAAATGTATCTCATTTTCATTGTGCCAGAATGGAATTCTAGGCTCCAGCTACATAATTAGAACAATGAGGTGTCTACATTTATGTTTTTCAACGTGTAGAATTCAATTTTTGAGGGTTTCCAGAGACCCAAATGGATCTCGAGATCCCCCTACCTCGAAGGTGGGTCGCCCTTGTAAAAAAAGAAGAAGCTTGAAGAAGAAGAAATGCATGGTATGTAAGAAAAGATAAGAAGAAGGAAAAGAGAAGTATCGTCATGGCCGGCTCAAATGCTGTGATTGTATGTGTAAGGTACACTGACACCGGTGTGGAACCGGTGCGGTGGCCGAATAAGTAAAATGTTACTTAACACCCTGATATTAGTGAACTTATATATGTTTTTAATAACATAGAATCTCATTTTTGGAGTTCCCAAACTCACTCAAACTGATTCTGAGAATCCTCCCTCTTCTGGTTTATCTATGAGAAAAAGAAGAATAAGCGGTGAGGAAGATGCTTATGCTGAAAGTCAACGGTTTTCAACTCTCTAAACAGATCGCAGGGTTGGCATAGACCTGACGCGAGGTTATTGCCTCCGCGCCGCTAAGTTGGCGCGACCCCCTGGCCCGGAAGACAGCACGCCTCAGGCCGCAATATTAAACTGTCTGCGCGAATCGCTTAAATATTATTTCGTAGTTGTAACGTTAATAAAAGACAATTACAATTACTTTGTGCTTTTCTTTTCAAGTAATTCGTTTTCTGTACTATGAAAACGTTTTTATTTTATTTTATACTGAATACTTTCTTAATTTTTATTATACAAACCCCTTGTTCACTGTTAAATTCTTTGTAATAAAAACATGTTTTTTTGGACCTTATAAGCTAATAAACTCAATAAAGGCAGTAGCGCAAATTAGACCAGAGAGGCCCCTCCTTCACCTGGATATGCGCTTTTGTCTTATACTTGCTTTATTGTCTTACTGGTAGGGTTTAACTGTTTCAAGTCCTATCCGAAACACACATTCTGGTAGGGAAAAAATAACTTCATTAAACTTTGGAATATATATATATATAATATATAGGTATATATATATATATATATATATATAGTATATATATAATATAGGAGTAGTATTATATACTTCATACTCTTAAAATACTATATATTATATTACTATATATAGATATATATTAATATATATATAGGAAGAGTAAAATATATTATAATAATACTAATAGTAAATAAACTATCGAATAAGACTTTACATTAAAAATCGTAACATTTGAAGAGTGATGGACGTGTGGTAAATCTGTGATGTTTCCGTAGTCCTGCTACTTGTCATTGGTTAGTCAGGCCCCACAGGATGGCGGGAGAACCTGTTCTGTTATTATACATATTAAGAGAGATGGAAATTTTTGAACAAGAACCAGTAAAAATAATAGGGTGTTACGGTGTTTATCAGGAAAAAATTTGGCAGAAATATAAAGATGTAATCAGTCAGTTTCCATGAAGGAATCTACGACATCAAATCGTTGGGTAATGTGAATGGTCATAAAAATCCATTGGTATTGGATGATTTAACTGTAGAGGTTAAATGAATTAAAAAACACTGAATTGTCCTTCTGTATTTTCCCATCATTTATTAAACATCTCTGTATTTTTCATCACCCAGAAAATTTTTTTTGCCCTGAAATATGCTCTGATTTTTTGAGAGTATATTTATGTTTTATAGCGACAGCGAGCCACAATAAAATACATACTGGCATAAAATACGGAGCATTGCACATAATAGATGCGAAAGTGATAGATAATTTAGGGTGTGCCAGTAGGGAAAATATCCTTCAAAAGTTAGGCTAACTTATGATGCGATTTAAATGTAGTGAAAACTTTCTTTGTTATTAATTATAAATGAAATGGTAAAAACTGATCCTTGTTAATGTTTGAATAAATAATATAATTGAAGGAAAAGTTGCTATTGTGTAGTCAGTAGTGCATAGTGTATAGGGGGTAGATGGTATTGATTTTTATTGAAACTTGGGGCAAGGGGAAATAGGAAATTATATACTGGAGACAAGAGTGGTGATAGAATTTATTCGAGCAAAAAAATTGAAGTGGAACAAAATTTTACTTGATATTACTTCATATAATCGTACAAAACTCCTTCGGATGCAAGTCGAATACGAATTAGTGCTACAGATTGTAAAATTGAGAAGAGAGAGAGAGAAGA
The DNA here is from genome assembly GCA_015478945.1 of Trachelipus rathkii. NCBI lineage: Eukaryota > Metazoa > Arthropoda > Malacostraca > Isopoda > Trachelipodidae > Trachelipus > Trachelipus rathkii. Next base: position 3,449 of record JABUQX010070434.1, on the reverse strand, counting down.
GAGAGAGAGAGAGAGAGAGAAGAGAGAGGAGAGAGAGAGGAGAGGAGAGAGAGAGAGAGAGAGTATTATGATATACCAGATAACTCCCAAAAGGTTATAATGAAAATAAAAGCAAAAAAAATAAAAAATAAAAAAAAAAAACAGGAGGAAAATTGTGGAAAAAATGCATTACAAAAGATTTTAAATTGAAATCTGAAGTTAATATTTGAGTAAATCAACAAATTATAAACAGATAGTAACTACTTAAAGTTCAACCTGTTTTTTTTTAGCAATTTGACACTCGAAAACATTTACAATGTTTTTCCAAAAGCTTTTAAAATCAACTCAATTTTTCTTTTTAACCAAGGAGAAGGAAAAAAAGACCTACTAGCAATACAAAAATATTTCTAAAAATATTTTGTAGCTACATTTTTAATTAAGATGAAGTCTTTCAAAAATAACTTTTTTTTTTTTAAATTTAAATGCCTATTTTAAATTCAAACCTAAAATATGTTCAAAAATATTATTGTTTTGCTCTTAACCCATTTTTTTTAGAACTAAAAAAAAGGTGAATTGCGATTGATGATCGAATATATTATATACTACTATATATATATATTATATATATATATACTAATATACTATATATATATATATATGATATATATACTATAATATGATATAATATATATCATATATACTATAATATATAATATATATATATATATATATATATAATATAATATAATATATAGTATATATATTAATGAGTGCACCAGAGATTAATTTTGGCCGAAGGCCGGGAGGCCGGCGAGAGTAATTTGGCCGGAGGGCCGGAGAATGAAAAATTATTAATTCCCAGGCCGCACAGGAGAATAAATTTCCACTTATGACTTACCTTTCTACTCTATTAGTAATATATACTAGGTTTTATCGGATTGTATATAATATATATATATATATTAATTTGATATGATTATATCTATATATAGTATATATTATTATATATACTATATATATAATATATATATAGATATATATAATATATATAAATATATATATCTAATAATATAATATATAATATATTACTATATATTATATATATATATACTAATATACTATATATATATATATATATATATATGATATATAATATATAATATAATATATATATATATACGATATACTAATATAATATAAATATATATGAAGGATTGACTCTAAAAACATGCGATTATCATGCACCTTCCTCGTCCGGATCCTAAGTATTTTAACTACTTAGAGAAGTTACACTCCTTGAAGAGGGGCTAAAACCCGACATAGATATGAAACTACTTGTGCGACTACTGGCAATTGACATTACTATCAAGAGAAACCAAGAAAGCGTGTCAAAATATTATAAGCCACAAAAAACCTTTACTGGGACATTATCTTGAAGAGAGAAACATAATATTTGAAAGATAAAAGAAATATCTGAATCTCCAAGAGGAGAAAAAGTGGCCGAAAAAAAGAAAACATGATATCACAGACCCAGCAGATGATGATCCATTTCCATCCATATCATCAACTTCTACCTATCTATTAAAAAAAAGATTCTCTTCAGTATCTATATTTCATTCATAAAATTAGATAAAACAAAAAGATTTGCGGAAATTTTAATGATAGAAAAACACAAAAAATCGTTTTGCAAAAATTGGGGGGGAATTGATTGATTGTGAACAAACTCTGCCATTCTTTTTTGTTTGAAGACCATTGGATTTAAGAGATAATAAAATCACGTATGTCCACAAGATAATATTCCATTAAGGAGGTACTTTCAGAAGAGATTACCAAACAATATATAAAAGGGATAAAGAACCAACATCACGTCGCTGCAAGAAATTAAAAGCAATATCATTAACATCAGAAATTTGGACTTGCTCATATTACAATGGAAAGCTTTTATAAGTATGTCAGGCATTGGATTGATAAAGATTTTTTCAAAGAAAGGTGGAACATTACAAATCAGAAGTTTTAGTGCTTCTCAACTTCAGCAAAAAAATATATGTATAAAAAGTGAGGAAACACTTAAGAGAGCTGAGCGATATTAAAAAAAGGCAAAAATAATATTCAATGTATGTCTAAGAATAACCGCACAAGCATTACAAAAGGTATGAGGGCGACAGGTGTTATAAATGAGACATTTTTATTCATTCCTTAAAGCTAGTACTCTTTAATTGATTTTCTCATAAAATCAATTTAAATATTTAATACTTTATGTAGGAAAATTGGATAGGTCATTTTAGATTGTGATTACCAATGCTAACAGACTAAATTAACGGAAATGCCAAAAACTAATTTGCCAATACCACAAGCTGATCCAAGATGTGCGGAAACAACGATGAATTCGTTCATATTATATGCATGCTAAAAAACTGCAAAGGATCATAGAGCAAAAAAATTGCAACATTATTATATATTCTTCAAATTGAAAAAACAATCTAGATATCTTACATGCAAATCACTGGAAGCTAAGGGAGAATATAATTAGATTGTTACAACCATTTGAAGAATAAACTAAAAGAGGAGTTGATTTGATGATGTTGATGTTATTATGTTCTTGTTAAACCTGCAGTTAATGCATTGCCAAAATATTTAGCAAAAACTCTCGGCAAGGATAGCGGATGTAAAAACTATGAAATATAAACTTCATCAAGAATTAATTTCAAGTTTATTCTACCACTTAAAGAGAAGAAAATCTTTAATTGTACTTGCAACAGTACTAAATCCACAATACAATTAGCTCCCTTTGATATTCTTGATCAGAATAAAACAATCAATTTATGGCTCAAAGAAGAAGTTAAAACTTTTATAAAAGCTAAAGAAAAATATTACATTAGAGTTCACGATTTCTGCACATGAACAAAATCGTATGGATCAAAATGATCCAGTCCTATACACGAATTCACATGAAGAAAAGAATCTGCAAAATGAAATAATCTGATTTTGATAAGGAAAAACACATTCAATTTATCTGGCAAGGCTTTTTGATGACATGCCATACCAAGAAAAATTCGTAAGAGGAAAATGAAAAAATATTCAGATTTAATCAAAACCAAGTGGAACTGATCAAAGGAGGAAAAAAGTTAAAAATCACACAAGAAAAAGTAAGAGAAACAACATGAGAATATTAGAAAATACTATTCAAACTAATGTGGATAAATATTCTTTGCAGCCCACGTATATGGAAAAGAAAAAAATCAGAATCCTGATCCACTGTTATGGTGGAAGAAAGAAAAGCTCTTTATCCTTATGCATCTTACTTGAATTAGCTAGGAAAATATCTTCTCTGCTCCACCGCCCCATTCAAGTGTATTCTAGCGTGAGAATGTTTACACCAAGCCAGGAAAATTATTTCTACAAGTAAAAAGAAATCGCCTTTCTCCAACACTAGATCTGATTACAGCATAATCTCCATCTTCTCTCTCTCT
>JABUQX010070433.1:0-27593 GCA_015478945.1 Trachelipus rathkii | reverse complement strand
CACCGAACCCGTTTGATGCACAAGATGTGTGTTTTTAAGCTTCCTTTCCAATTACATCATAGCTGACCACTTCAGAAACATTTAAACCAATTTTATATTTTCATGATTTAGCAGGTGGATTTTTTAGATCTCTTTTATCATTACATTCAGTAGTTACAATTTTCAGAACATTTAAGACACTAACTTCTGAATTTCTATTTTGTCTTTATATTCATTTTAGCTCTAACATACTTATATGTAATGTGGTTCAAGATATGTGCTTAATCTAATGTGCAGTCTGTTCCTTATAATGATAGGGATGTTTAGATTTGGAAAGAAAGCTTAAAAAGGACACATGCAGTGCATCGAATATGAAGTCTATGTGGGATATTATCTTCAAAACCTTTGTTATGTCGCGGCTGGTGTCAAAGGGAAACCAGTTTGCCACCTTTTCATAAATTTTCCTGCTTTTATAATTTTATTCTTCTGGGTGTCTCGCAGTTCTGGAAAATTTACCCAGCACAGTTCTTAGTGAATGATAGCTTTTAAAAAGGAACTTCATTCCTTGATTACTGTTCTTAAAAAAAAAAAGAACATATAGCTCAATGGCTTCGTGCACTCGAAAATCGACAAACCAGACCCTCCATTAGGTGAGCTGTCAGGTGGGTGAAATGCTTGCCACAGTTTACTGTATCCATCATCAATATCAATAAATTTCGGTACACCTCGAATTTTCTGAGTAGAAATGGACCTATAAGGGTGGGTGCTGGATAGAAGAAAACTCCAGCTCTCCCGGGATACAGGTTGATGTGCACTTGGTAGGTTTCGACTGGCTCTTTTTTATTTGTTCCCGAAGCACCACATATCACTGGAACTATTTCAATTATGTGAGTCGGCATATTTTTGTATTTCTCCCCAACATGCAGCTGACGGCGTGTAGGTTACGTATGTCTTTAGCCTTCATCCCTTCCGCGAGTGATTTCCGGATTCTGTCTCTCTTCAATCCATGCGTGCCGAGACTCTTCTCCCCTCCGACAGCGTCTCGCCTCGACGCTCTATAATCAAAGCATTATTTTCAGTATTTGTTATAGATGTCCCTCATTTCTGGTTCTGTTCGTCCTCTCGAGATGACTTCTAGTGCGTCTCGAGTTTGGCCCTCCGAGCTATGATGAAAGTTGTATCGATATTCCCCGTACGTTCAAGTATTAGAGGTCTCGCTTTTGTACGTGTCTCGCTCGGGCGGTGTGAGTTGTTTGGGTTTTGGGGACGTTAGTATCCCGAGTGGTTAAAACTGGATATTACTTCTATTTCAAATTCCTTTCTGCAAGTGTGTCTATAAGTGGAATCGAGATCTGCTTATAATGTGTGTGTAATCTCTCTGTCTCGATCGCTCTGTGTATGTTGCCCTGTCTGCAGCGAGAATACCAACTTGTTACGCACGTCTCACCCAGCTTGAGTGAGAATGTTGACGAATCTACCTTTTGGATTTCCGCAATCTCCTTCGCACTGTCACATTCCTCATGCAATTTGTCCGTATTAGTGTGGATGAGTGGAGTCCATTACTACGTGTGTTTTTGAACCAGTTGGTACCTGAGGGCCTGATGGCTTGGCGTTTGTGCGAACAGGACAGTGGTTCTTTCAGTGTACACATATATAATGCTGATTGTCCACATCGCTTTTATCATACTTCATTTTGATTTGGGCACGGGTCAAGAAGGCTTCATCAGTATGTTTTTATGGTTTGGCAAATGTGTGATTTTTCGCAGTTGTTCTAGATTTGCTTCTTTCTCTCTTCTCTTACCTAGTATGTCACTCACGTGATAGCATTCTGGTATTTCTCTCTCCAAGGATGGCTCTTCTTCTTGTTTCTGGCGCTTCCGCGAATCAGAATCTCACAATCCTGACTCTAGCTCATGAAGTATTGCTGACGTTTTTTTTTATAAATTGATGTTGATGAAGGTTTCAAGTTTTCATGTTCATGCACCATCCAAGGAAGTCTCCATGTCATTACGCACCATCTGGCAATGCAGATATTTCCCAATTACTTACTCTATTTCAGATTTGATATTAATATCTTTGACTTGTAGGATACTCCCATTGCTTTCGCTTTTTTTCTTGATGACATGTATGCACGCTGGTGACACAGATGTGTGTTTTCCACTAGGTCATTCTGTTTATGTGGGGGTATGCTCACACTTTTGCTGGTGGGACTCATCCGACAACAGAAATCCTATGGCTTGTTAAGTCTTCCTGCATCAGTCGATGATCCCCATAAACCATCGATAGTTACTGCGCACGTACCGGTTGCAGCATAATCTTCGAGCGTAAGGGTGGCTGGTTAAGTGGGCTGTGTAGCACTACAATTCGCCTCTTATCTCCGTTAGGGTGTCTAGATTCGTGTTTGTGAAGATTAATTTTACCGGATCTTCTTGCAGCGTGTATATTCACTTTTTTACCTCTCTCTCTCTCTCATGTGTTTCTTTTTCTTGTGACCTCATATCGAAAAATAATATACAAAACGAAAGAATATTATAAAAAAAAATACGTTGTATCTTAAATGGTTGTGAGTGCATGTTCTTGTTGCATAACTCTTTAAATGAATATCGTTCTTCAATGATTCTATCATAAGTGAGATTCCTTAATAAAATGACTAACCTATATGCTTTGTCATTACGACAATATTATATACCTCAACTACAGAAAGTAAGCACAACAAGAAAAACACATTATGATAGAACGAAGCCCGCGAAAGAACCTCTTTTCCTATCGACAATTGTATGTCAGGTGTGAGAAAATCCTTTTGCAACATATTAGTGTCTAGGATATTAGTTAGATGGTCGGGAGTGGTTTGTAGACTTAGAAAGATACATGTTTTTGGATTGTTCTCACTTACGCTTAGACTATGAAGTTATCATATGCCCTACAGGAAGAGTGGACACGAGCGATATAAATAAGGAGCGTAAAGTTAACAATTATGATTGTTAATTGAGAGGTTCTTCCGTATAAAATACAAAGTACTAGGAATTTGGAGTACGATGGAATGAAAATCTTATAATCGATAAGCAAACTTACCACCAAGATATGAGATTAATTAAAGTCTCAGACAGCATCTGCGCTAGCAAAAAGGAACAATTTTACTGGCTGAGCGACAAATTTTTAGGGAAGAAACCAGACGATAAGACAAAATGAACAAATGGAAGATAACTATACACCGTAGCGAGTAGATTGCCTCGTTCTAATTTTACTTTCTTCTATGTATCCAAAAGTTCCTTCTTCATAATGAGTATGTTAAGTATAGTTAACTTTCCATATCTTCAATGCATTGTCTATGAATCTTATAATTTCAGGGCTAATTTTATATATTTTTTAAAAACTTCTCTGATCCAAATTGTTATCATAGGACGGGAGCGAAAACTTTTCTGATAAGGAAACAACTGTTTATGAGTGAGACCAGCTAGTGGGCTCCATACACAGATAGGACTTAGGTTTTTCTGGGATGAACTCGGACCACTTCATCCTTTCGACCGATAATGTGTCTGTAATTTCAGTACTTTGTTGATGGAAAAGCTGATTTATAGTAATTTGCGTCTTTAGTTCCATAAATATTGATATCTCATACACACATACATTTTTGTCTCTAATAACGCTTCATGAATGTATAATTGTGATATCCAAGAAACTGTGGACCATTATGTGATTGAAAAAAGGAGATTCAGTGCAACTATTTTATGGGCAATCATAGATTTAGAGAAAAAATTTGAGAAAAACCAACACTGCCCGTTAAATACCTTATATAAAGGTTGGAGACACGTGATGAGTCTATACTTTTCAGGTCTCTGAGTTTCTTCGCCTTTTGGGATCAGCACAGTTTCTCCAGTTGTTAACCCACTGAGGAATCTGCGTGCGGTGGCTGGGTCCATTTATAATCTGATTATAGACAGGCGGTAAGCTTGAGACGAGTAAACGCTGCCATGGAGTAAAGCAGGGAAGAACGTGTCGCGGCTATCTCTATAGTGATCATATTTTCGTGGTATGACACAGATACACTAAAATATAACAGGGAAAGAAAAATGAATCTACCTCATTACCTAACCGATGAGTGCAACGACAGTGATAAGATAAATTTACACAAAAATGAAAGCGACAAAATGGCATACTCTCTAGTTAGTGAGAAATTAAAATTGGAACATGACTAGTAATCTAGTAACAAAAATATAAAAGAAAAAACAGCTCCAAAGACGTGTTGCTGACTTTTTTGGTTAAAAGATAAATGAAAAACAAACAAACCAAATGAGAAACTAAGAGAGTAACAAATATAAAACAAACAAGAGACTGTAACACAAGTGCGAAAATTAAAGAGTAATAGAAATGGAGAGGAATATCGATACTGATTAGTTTAGTTAAAGGACCTTGTCATCAAGTAGGAAAATCTAGTACAAGATTCCCAAACAACTCAATAACGTTTTGCTGTTAGCTAAGAGAGGAAATAGTTCTGGTAGCTGACTATTTGGTAGTAAAAGAGGAGACTGAGGAGAAGAAATGGAATACCGATCCAGAAATATTCAGGATAGTTCGGAATGTACGTGATTCATCGTGTCATTGGAAGAAAATTCCTTTATTACCAGTAAGTCTATGCCAAACATTCCACTACTTTGGACAAGAGAAGAAACTGGAGAAGCCCAGACAGAGAAAGGGATCTGATGAAATGAAAATAGGAGTTGATTGACATCGTTTCTCAATATACTGGAGGAAATCGAAAGTTCAAGTCTATGCTCAGTATGGCTGCTATAGATACCTCGTATTCACCTAAGAATCCTCTCTATGTCAAAAAATCATCTTTGATTTTTGAATGTTATTGTACAGACCTCATATATATCTCTAGTGTAGTGCAATACCTTTTAATCTATATTATAAGCCTTTCAGGGCTCTAAGTTTAACATTTCGTGTCTCATCTACTTACAAATAGGTCTTGAGTTATTTGGTTACTCAACAAGTGTAACATTGCTCGTTTACATCTCTTCTTAGGTATAGTTTTTTTACCTCTTCTCAAATGGTTGATAGAGTATTGGTAATACTGATGTTATCCTACACTTATCACTACGTGTGGTAAGCCATCTTACTATCCGATACCTCTTGTCTTTTAGTTTACTACTTCCTGTTTTGTAGTCTATATTTCCACGTGGTATCGTATTTCTCTATGTTCTTGCTTTTTTTTCCTGGATTTCTATTTGAGTTTTGGAATAGACTACTTACCTCTTCATAAAAGTCCAGGCTACTACCCTTGGCAACTGAATTATATCCCAGTATACCATACTATTTAAACCTCAGTTTGTCAAAGAGCGTATTCTAAGGATTGTTCTGGAGAATTCGTTGGTAGACTTATTCTGCGTTAATATATGCTAGTTTTAGATTTCTCCATTTGGAACCCAGGTTTCCGGATTTATTTTATTTGCAATCTGTTCCTGTTTTATTCACACTGTTTATTGAGGGGTCTTCATCTCTGTATTTTGCTATTTTTATCAGCATTTCCTCCTCTGACAAGTTCTTCGTTTCCGTTTGGAGCATTCATCCCTATATTGCGATTCATCACTGTCCCTTTTCTCTGACTTTAGACGGTTCCTCAAGTAATGCGTCTAGTTGTTATTACTAACCACACATAGAATAATCTCTCAGCGATCTCAAATATACTAACAATGCTCCGAATTTTCTGGGATTCGGTTAAGTACCACCTTTCAAAATTGCGCCAATAACATTTCCCTCGATACCACCTGTTGTATCGGTTACCAGAGACTATACAATCCGTACGCAGAACTGTATATTCAATTAAAGTTATTACAGTTACTAACTAAGACAACGTATTCTGATTTAATTGTGTGGTTTGTCCTTGTCTAGATTCTCTTTGATACTTAGGTCCCTTTTTAATATCTCAATTCGAGTATTTACCATTGTCTTTTAACTGCTTGTACTCGACCTTGTGTTACGAGTTCTGCTGTGTTTTTTATTTGTTCTCTCTTGTTTCTTGTTTGTTTTGTTTGCTTTTTGTTTACCGCTGCGCACTCTTTGGTCGTTTTCTTTTATATTTTTTACTAATTCTAAAGTCATTTAAATTTTATTCTCTACTATGTTTTGTGCTTTCATTTTTATTTCTCAAGGTCTTCCTTCGTTGGGGTATAATGTCGAGTTCTAGATATAAAATTCCTTTCCCTGTTTCTAGTTAACGTTACTTGGTAAGAAACAGAAATAATAAGAAATACACGAGTTTTTGCTATAATCATAGAGCATTTTCAATGATCCCCATTTTAAAATGTACTGTTCTCGTTAAACTACTAATATTCCAATAAAGATATTTCCATCCGCAACAGCAATGAGTACTCCATAAGTTGGAAATTAGTCCATATATGCTGATTAGACATAGGTACACAGTTAACAGCTCATAATATATTGTTTATAGAAGTGGTAATGGAATATCATCGAATATAAATAGCTTAATCCAATACAAAGTGTGACTAGATGTCGGAATTAGTAGATCGCATTCAATCCTTCTTCGCGCTAGCTGGAGCAAGTGGGTACATCCCGAACTCATCATATGTTTGAATTTCAGAAAGAAGGTTGTTTCCCTTGTAAATGTACTCCTCCTTCACCTCCTCCTCCTCTATCTGTTTTATTTTGTTCTTTTGTTATGTTGTCCTCTTTTTCCCAAAGTCACTGGGAGATAGTTTTAGGCCAAATTCTCTTGGGAACATGAAATACTCATATCCCTGGTGTATTTTCTATTATGGCTCCCCATCTGAGAAACGGTTAATTTGTCATAACTTTGGAGACGGATCATTTTGTTTCGCTTGCTTGAGCACTGTCGATTGCCCTTTCCTATGGGAATATTTCATGTCTCAGGCGTAAGGTGACGACAACCAAAAAATTTTCTTTCTCTATTCAGGCTCACCCCTCCGACTTACAATAAATAGGTAGGTTCAAGAAAAACTGAATATCCGAACAAATGAACATGTGGACTAGCAATCTACAAAGACATAAAAGACGTAGATTGTGTCTATATGTATGTTAATGTAAGTATAATCACTTAGGTATTACATACGAGTTACAGTAGCTGCACTCTAGGAAACAAATTATAATAACCTTTATATTTTGATGCACAAGCATATGTGGTTTTAAGTCTCCTTTTTGGACCAGATAGAGTTCAAAATGTATGGCTTAAGAAAATAAAAACACTATTGGAACCGCTTACTCTCGAGAACATTTACTTAAACTTGTATTTTTTATTTATTTTTTTTTTTTATTAAACTCCTTTCCACTGGCTAATGTGTATTTAAGAGAAATATGAGTTTTCTACTAATGATTGTTCAGCAGGAAATAAGACCCTTGCATTTCCTCAGAGACGAACCCTCATAATTCACCTTCTTCGGCGTGCTCATCGAACCCCAGCCACAGTTCTTAGTATGACTAAACTCTCTTGAAATTACTGTCAGAACTCAGCCTCCAGTGTGGACACTGACGCGGGTGAGTCTCTCGAGTGATGTTTTTCTAGGCTCTTTTTTATTGTTCCCGAAGCACCCACAATCACTGGAACTATTTCAATTATATCTATATTCCACAATCTCCTTAGTTCGTATTTTAGCCTTTGGTATTTCATTTCTTTTTCAATTTCGTAGGCCGAGACTCTTCCATCCCAAGGGACTCCGACCTCTATAATCAAGCATTTATTTTCAGTTTTGTTATAGATGACTATATCTGGTTTGTTATGAGTGACTTGTGTGTGCGTCGGTTGGTATGTTGTAATCATATAGTATTAAGACTCTGTTGTTTTCCTCTATATTGTTTGGGTTATGTTCCCAGTGGTTAACTGTATTTACTTCTATTTCAAATTTTCTGCATAATCTATAGTGGATCAGTCTGCAAATGTTGTTGTGTCTTTCGGTGTATGTGCCCTTCTGCAGCAAAAACTTACACTCAGATAGTATGTGACATACTGATTCCGAACCCTCACTAGCACACTTCTGCATTTGTCCGTAATATGTATTTTGCCCGTTCTATGTGTTTTTGAACCAGTTGGTCCTGAGGCCTGATCTTTTGAAGCTGACTAGGATGCGTTCTTCATTGCTTCACAGATCTCTAGCATCCTTTTATCATACGTTTCATTTGATTTGCTGCTCCAATGTCACCAAGCCTCTACATCAAGGTTATAAATTTTTCCATGCGTGCTTTGGCAAATGTGTTGATTCTTCCATTGTTCTAGATTTGCTAGGGTACTAATAGTCATCTCTTACATCTCTGTATGTCATCTTAGAAACAAGTTGTCTTATAGTGTCTCTCTCCAACTTTCATTATTTCTGCCCTTCTACATCGAAATTCTCACATCATCATTTAAGATAAAATCATTGAACATCCTTCTTTTTAACTCAAAATTGATGATGTTGTAGAAGGTTTCAAGAGTTGCATGTTATCACCACACAATTGGAAATCTCCATACCATTGCCCTTAGAATACTCCAATTTCCTATTATTGTCCCGATTTGTGAGATTATATCGTACGAGGATACTCCACTTCTCCCTTTTTTTGATACAGCTATACGCGATGGTACGACATGGTGGTTATAATAATAGCGTCATCTTTTGTGACGTAGGCAAAGAGTCTTTTGCTATGGTACAATAACGATCCGCTAAGGTGTTAGTCTTACCTGGCAGGTCGGCAAGTCGATGATCCCAGAAACACATAATGAGGAGTAACGGAGATCGCCAAGTTGTAAATGGGCATTCGCATAATTCGCTCTTCGCGGGCTTATTCTGTTTTTAGAGTTCAAGTCTTTCAAATATCTTACTCCTACTATATCCCTTTGTGGGAGTTTTTCCATATGCATTATTTTGTGAGTTGTTATATCTAGTTTTGTGCTCACTGACTCTTTCATATTCCGATGAGTAGTATTATTACATGCTGTCCAATGATTACATTGTCTTTGTGTAACCTCTTAGAAGTTAATAGATCGTCTTACACCTTTTCTATGTCTAACTCATCATTTCATATTCTTCTGCTCTCTCTCCTAGTGATGTTATGCACTAACGCACATAATTTGTCAAGCTCGCGAAATACGATCTTCGAATAGACTCATACTCGTCATGATCATAAGGTGTAGAGGAAAAAACACATCTTTTTAACATATTATCTAATATGTTTAAATGTAGAAATCTGTTCATACTCAATAGTTGGATCTCTTGAAGTATCTGAAGTTTACATGAGATCCAGATTCCAGATTAGTAGAATGAGGAATGTGTGGGGGGAAATTGATTTTGGGAGTTCTTCTCGTTTCTTCGTAATTTATACGAAAATCCCAATCCAAAGTATGAAAATCCAATCCAAAGTATTTAATGGTCGAGCCAAATATTAAGGGGGAGATGGAGTCCCCCTGGAATATTCCTCGTTTAATTTTTACTTCTTCTATTTCCAAAGTTCCTTCTTCATAATGGAGATTTATATTAACTTTCCATATCTTCATTGCATTGTCTATGAATCTTATAATTTCAGGGCTAATTTTATATATTTTTAAAACTTCTCTAATCCAATTGTGAGGGACACTATCGTAGGCCTTTTTATAGTCTATCCATACCATACTTAGGTTTTTCTGGGCCCTCCTCGAATTTTCTGTAATCATTTTGTTGATGAGTAATTGGTCTTTAGTTCCATAACTATTTTTACAACATCCTTTTTGTTCTTCGCTTATGATGTTATTGTTATCCAAATGTCCTTGGATCCTTTTTGCCAACACTCCCGTAAATACCTTATATAAGGTTGGCAGACACGTGATGGGTCTATACTTTTCTGGTCTCTGGGTTTCTTCGCTTTTTGGGATCAGCACAGTTTCTCCAGTTGTTAACCACTGAGGAATCTCTTCTCTTCCATTTATAATTCTATTATAACAGGCGGTAAGCGGTTCCAATAGTGTTCTTATTTTCTTAAGCCATACATTTTGAACTCTATCTGGTCCAGGTGTTTTCCAGTTGCTACTCTTTTTAATTACATCTTCAATCTCTTTTTTTGTAATTGCAACATGTTCCATTTGTTCGATATTAGTTGTTTCTTGGCTATTCTTTATTTGCTCTAGCCATTCTGCTTGATTATTAAACATTCTTTCATCTTCATAGATTCCTTTCCAGAATCTATCCACTTCCTCTTTGGGAGGAGGGTTTGACACTTTTATGGAATCATTTCGTAGTTCTCTATAGAACCTTCCCTGATCCTCTTTAAACATTTGATTTTGTTTTTTCTCTTTATCTCTCTTATCATACCTTTTAATCTTATTAGCCTTTGCTATTATTAACATCTTTCTACTTGCAATGGCTTGAGTTATTTGGTTTCTCTGTACTGTGTTTTCTCTCCTTAGTATATTTTTTACTCTTCTTATAGTTTGTTCTGATGTTACCACACCACGTCGGTAAGCATCTACTATCGATACCTCTTGTCTTAGTTTACTTACTTCCTGTTGTAGTCTATATTTCCACGGTGGTATCTTTTCTTTGTTCTTGCTTTTTTTTCCTGCTTTCTTGGTTTTGAATACTTTAGCTTTCATAAAGTCCGCTACTGCCCTGGCAACTGAATAATATAATCTATTAACCTCAGTCAAACTACAATTGTCTGGGATAATTCTTGGTAGTACTTTATCTGCTATCCTAGTATATTTCTCCATTTGGAACCAGTTATATTTTGATGCTTAAACATGTGTCTTTTTAAGCTTCCTTTTTCATTACACTGATAGTCACACTCATGAGGTCTTCATCTCTGTATTTTGCTATTTTTATCAGCATTTCCTCCTCTGAGCAAGATTCTTCGTTTCCTGTTTGGACATTCATTATTTCATTCATCAGTTCCCTTTCTCTGTCTGGTTCCAGTTCTTCTGTTGTATTATCCATTATATTTTCCATCTCTTCTACATCCGAATTTTCTGGATCGGTTTCCATTTCATTCTCCTCATTTCCCTCTTTTACTTCCAAAATGTCACTACCAACTATTTCCTCTTCTATTATTGTTGTCTGGTCCTTGTCTAGATTTTCTTTTTGATACAGGTCCTTCATATCAATCAATATTTCCATTTCTTTCTCTTTATCCACTTGTGTTACAGTCTCTTGTTTGTTTTTATTTGTTCTCTCTTGTTTCTTTGTTTGTTTTGTTTTCTTTTCTTTTACCGCTGCGCACTCTTTGGTTCGTTTTTCTTTTATATTTTTTACTAATTCTAAAGTCATTTCCATTTTATTCTCTACTATGTTTTGGGCTTTCATTTTTATTTCTTCAAGGTCTTCCTTCGTTGGTAATGTAGATTTCATTTTTCTTTTCCCTGTTTCTTTTCGTTCTTTAACAAAATTAAGAATACACAGTTTTTGCTTAATCATAGCTTTTCTGTCCACATTTTTAAATTTTTCTCTAAATCTATATTCCATAAAATCATTTGCACTGAACTCCTTTTTTTCAATTACATATTTCCACAGTTCACTCTTATTTGTTTTGGTTGGTATGAGTTCTCCGATATAATAGCTTTCCATCAAGTACAGATTTCGGGATAGTGTCCATTCATCCTTCTTCCCACTGCTGGTCTCCTCATCATTTTTATTCAGAAAGTTTCCTTGTATGTACTCTTCAACCTCCTCCTCTATGTTTTATTTGTTCTTTTGTTATGTTGGTTTTTCCTATCCTGATGTTTGTAGCAATGCTGCTGAATCTCATATCTGGTGTATTTTCTATTTTCTCCCCATCTATCTTTTTTCTCTTTAACATCATTTGTTTCGCTCTTTCACTCGTTCCTTTCCTTGGGAATATTTCATGTCTAGCGTAAGTGAGACACCAAAAAATTTCTTTCTTCTCCCCCTCCGACCACATACTCCTAATTGCACCCCTACAATTGTAAGAGGCTTTCTTTTTTTTCTGTGGTTGGTTATATTTCGATGCACAAGCATGTGTCTTTTTAAGTTTCCTTTATCATTACATTCATAGCTGCACTCACAACATTTAAATAACTTTTTTTTTTTTTTTTTTTTTTTTCTTTCCACTCCTCGAAGGGAGGTATTTATCCCTCATCCGGGTCCAAACCTCAGACCTAAGGATGAGGGATTTTGTTGCCCCCCAGCAACCCTGAACATGTGCCTGAAGTGCGAGAATGGCAACCCCCATTATCTTCCGCGGAGTTCCATGGATTCCCTCCAAGGCAGGGACAACTCACCATTCATGCACGCGTCACCCGAATTCGCATTTCCGGTTTCAGTCAGTACCGGTCACCCGAGCTGATCAGATTTCTCGCCCGAGACACCGACCCGTCGGAACTGGTCCCGCTGAGAACGCTTCATCGTAGTTCTCCAAAGCTCCGGTTTTTTTTTTTCATAATTGCTGGAGTACATCAAATGAATGAGCACAGGAGATTACTCTCCATCGCGGAGACTCGAACATTGCACCGCGTCGCAGCGTTAACAATAAACCGGATGCTCTAACCACTAGGCCATCCACGTCCCCAAAAAAACCCAGCCCAACAGCGTAAGCGAATCAGTTTGACGTACGGGGAATCGAACTTTCATTGCTCGGGGGACTATCACTGAGAGACGAAAGAGAAGGATTTCGGGGAGGAGATGCGGGAAGAGGCACATCCGAAAACCTAGGGAAGGGTGAGAAGCATCCTCCTCTGGAAAACGAAAATGCCACCACACCACCCCAGTGCACAATGAACCGGAGTTGCTGGTTTCTTCTCCAGACCATTATATCATTTCTCTCGAAAATTCGAGGTTGTACCGAAATTTATATGATATGATGAATGGATCCACGTGAACTGTGCAAGCATTCACCCAAACCTGACAGTCCACCTAATGGAGGGTCTGGTTTGATTTCGATGCACAAGCATGTGTCTTTTTAAGTTTCCTTTCATCATTACATTCATAGCTGCACTCACAACATTTAAATAACTTCATATTTCGATGCACATGCATGTGTCTTTTTAAGCTTTCTTTCCAATTACATTCATAGCTGCAATGTGCACATTTGAACAATTTCATATTGCTGTGAATTAGCAAATGACTCTTTAGGCTTGCTTTGAAATAATATTCATAATTGCAATGTGCACATTTAAACTTTGTTTTGTTATTGTATCTTTAAATGCTTTTCAACTCATCATTTTGCTTTTTAAAACTAAAATTAACAAAACTGCACTGAGGTTTTTTAGATGCTCTTTTTAATGGTTTGATGAAGCGTACTGACGTTTGAGGTTTGCTTCTTGAACTCTTTTTAATGGTTTGATGAAGCGTTACTGACGTTTGAGGTTTGCTTCTTGAACTCTTTTTAATGGTTTGATGAAGCGTTACTGACGTTTGAGGTTTGCTTCTTGAACTCTTTTTAATGGTTTGATGAAGCGTTACTGACGTTTGAGGTTTGCTTCTTGAACTCTTTTTAATGGTTTGATGAAGCGTTACTGACGTTTGAGGTTTGCTTCTTGAACTACTTTTCATAATGGAACCCTTTTCTTCTTCTTCTTCTTCATTAACATCGCCAAGGAGTGTCTGCACAAATCAATAAAAAATATTACAAAACAAAATAAATATTATATGTATGAGTAGGGTTGGTCCAGGCACCAGGTGCAGTGCGGTGCGTGGTGTGGTTCTGCACACAATTCCAGAGTCCAGGTGCGGTGCAGTGCGGTGCAACAAAAATGACTTTTGGAGCGGCGCGGTGCGGTGCTTGGTGCGCTCACTCTCTTGCGGTGCAGTACGGTGTGCAAAATTCCAATGCTCGGCCAACCCTCGTATGAAGCATAAAATTTATGTACATTATAAGAATGTGTTTTAAATATATAATTATTCCTTTCAAAATTTCTTTTAATGTTAAAACAAATTTTAACATTCGCAATACTGAAATAAAAATTTACGATTGTGAATACACAAATAAATAAAAAAATTACAAAATTACAATGACCAAGAATGGAGGCGAGATGGTGATTGATTGGATTTTGAAGTTGTGTAACAAAGCGTTTATGGAGGGTATAGTTTCGAGAGGTTGGAGGAGGGCAGTAATAGTACCCTTATATAAGGGTATGAGGGATAAGGGGAACTGTAAGAGATATAGGGGAATTAGTTTATTGAGTGTTGCTGGGAAGATATATGCTGGTATTTTAGTCGAATGAGTACGTAGTGACTGAAGGACTGACTGGTGAAGAACAAGATGCATTTAGAAGTGTTAGAGGAAGTGTGGATTAAATTTTTACATTGAGACAAATGATTGAGAAAATGAGAGAAGAAGAATAAATTGTATTTAGGTTTTATGGATTTGAAGCAGGCGTATGACAGGATTAATAAGGAAGCTCTGTGGCAGATGTTAGTGATTTTTTTTTTTAGCATGTACTGAAGTCTCTACGGCTCTTGGAGGAAGCAGCCTAGGTATTAGTGATATATGGTGTTGGTGATAGGCTTCTGAATGGAATAAAAAGTATGTATGATGATAGTGAAGCGTGTGTAAGAATACATGGAGTCGATAGTGATTGATTTAATATTAATAGCAGAGTGGGGCAGAGATGTATCATACCTCCTTTGTTATTCGATATGTATATGGATGGAGTTATGAAATAATTGGTGGGGATGGCAGGGGAAGGTGTTAGAATGATGGAGAATGGAAGAGAGTGGAGGATGCCCTACTTATTATAAAAGATGATTTGGTTTTCTGTGGCGAATCTGAAAAGAGTTTGAGAGGATTGGTAGAGAGGTTTGGCAGGGTGTGTAAAAGGAGGAGTTTGAAAGTAAATGTAGATAAGAATAATGCTATGGTAGTGAGTGAGAGTCCACAGTGTGAAGTCATGTTAGATGGTGAGCAATTGGAACAAGTACCAGTTTAAATATTTAGGATATATGTTGGATGAAACGGGAACGTATGATGCAGAGTGTAGTATGAAAGTTGCGAATGGTAAGAAGGTAGCTGGTGCATTCAAATCATTGGTGGATGTAAAAAGGGACTAAGTCTTAAGAGCGCTAGGATTTTCCGTGAGGGTATGTTGTTATCTGTGTTAATGTACAGTAGTGAAACTATGGTATGGAATAAGAGGTATAGATTTAAGACATTAAGAATATAGAGACAGTAAGAAGCCACATGGGCCTGTCGAGACTGTCCCAGTCAACCCACTAACCAAACATGCTCATGGTATAATGTGTAAGGTATAATGTGCTTAAGGTACAATGTGTTCCAGATGAACAATCTTAGGGGCGTGTTGGGTGTGAGAAGAATGTGTTGTGAAGAAAGGCGTAAATGAGAGAATAAACGAGAATACAATGAGCTGGTTTGGTCATATTAAAAGGATAGATGGTAGTCAGTTGGTTAGGTGGATTATAGTGGTGAGAATGCTGGAAATCGCCTGGCTGGGAGACCAAAGAAAAAGTGGATTGAGTCAGTAAAGGAATGACTTAATGAAAGGAATGCGAGTTTGGCAGAGGCGAGAAGAATAACCCGAAACAAAGCATAGTGACAAGAATCAATACTTGGGGGATTTCGTGCGTCCCTCCAGCACAAGTATGTGCATTTGTCACATACGAATTCTTTTAATCTTTTTTCTCTCCCCTCCTTTTTCATACTGTCTTTATCGTTCAACTCTCCTCCTTCATCATAGCTTCTCTCTCTCTTTTTTTCTTTTTCTTACTTCATTTAACTTTCACCCATCAGTTCCTTTAAGCCATTAAGTACTTTGTACGTATTTTTCTTTTGAAAAAGAGGATATCCTCCCTTTTTTTTCCCCCGTCAAAGCATTTTGGGCCCTAAGGTGCCTCTTTCCCCATGGGTCTTCAGTTCATCTAACTCTTCTACGTGGATAAGAGTACAAGATAAAAACTGACCTTTTTGTTCGCCTTGACTGGGCCGTCAATGGAGTGGGGTCCGGGAAGTTGTGCGAGCCTCTGATTTGTGACCTGTTGCGGGGAGGACTACCCTTCCTTATGAAATATAAGCTTTTCCGGTCCATCCTGTTATTTACTTTTATATTTCATTTGTTTTATTGTTATAATTTGCACATATATGGAGACTAAGTCTGTGGTTTAACTTCTATGAAAACGGGCTTGTAAAGATAATACGTTGTTAAACCAAGGCGTTCACAATTACCATCAGTTGGGCACCCCACCCTGGTACCTCCTACTCCTAGACCAGGTGTTTCCGCTTTTATTCCTTCTGCTACACCTGCTACCCCTTTGCGTAACCTCAGCGATTCATTGCTTGGTACGCCCTCGACACCCCAGGTGCCCAAAAGGTTGGAGCATCCCGAAAAGGTGTCCTCCGTCCTAGTCATTCTCATTTTTGTACTCCATATGCTGCTCCCTCTCCGAGAATGCCAGCTGATACATCATTACCGATATATTACTTATTGCGATCCACTACGTCCAAAGCTCTTACTGAGCAACGAACCATTATCCTTAGCGATGCACTCGAAAAAGCTTTAGGAATTAAATACCCCACCCCCCAGTCGCGCTAATGAGATATTGGTCCCTTCTCGTTCAAGCTACTACCCAGAATCAAAGTTTCATCTTGTCATCCTTAGCATCTCTAAGAAACATTCCTCTTATTTCCACTCCTGATGAAATAAGAAACGCATCCAAAGGCACTATTTATTCTTTAGAACAGAAAAACAAAGATATTGCTGTCATTTTAAGAAATCTACAGCAGAAAAGATTTCCAGTTACAAATGTTTATAGATTCCCCCTCGTCGGGACTCGAAGGAATACCCCAAATCCTCGTTTACTGTTGACCTTTAGTACCCTTTATCCACCTTCAAAGGTAAAAAGAGGGTTTAAGACTACAGTGTTCGTACGATTTTTCCTCGGCCAAAAGGGTGCTTTAAATGCCAACGGCTTGGTCATCCCCGAAAATACTTTAGGGGACTGCAAGAGCATATGCCCAGTCGCGGAGAAGAATTTCACATTCCCTGTTAAAACACACACTCCAAAAACTGTGGAGCACCCCACAGTTAATCTTCCTTTAAATGCACGTCTTACCTATTAGAACAGGAGGTTTTGGATTATGTATGATACAAAAATTGAGCAGGAGAGATGCCATACACCAGCTCAAAGACAAATATCTCACAAGACAAAGGCAATCTTATGCTACAATTGCAGCAGCCCCCTGCCTTCGGATGTTAATCCACCGACACAACTCCATTCCAGTAGAACTTTTCCCTAATTCTAGCGAAACTCAAGCAGTTACTGCAACCTGCCCGCCTGCATTGCCTATATTACCGACTTCTCAAACAATCCAAAAGCATCCCTTGATCCAATCTCCCGCTCAAAATGCCATCAACAACTCTACTCTGAATACTTTTTTTTAAACTAACTAATATTGAAACTAAGTTGGTTCATTCAATACAAAGCGTGGAGAGCATTTCCTGCCAAGACACTCTGTCCCATACCATCCCAATGAGTTCCCCAAACTCACGTAGGAGGCCTGCATCAATGTCCCTAATCTGTATTCTACAGTTTCACAATTTCCTGAAAAAGATATTCCTAAACACAAAGAAAAGATTAATCATCAAACTAAAGATTATTTGCTAGATACAAAACATCCAAATTTCTAAAGCAAAACACACTGACCCCAGATGTAAAAAAGGCAACTGAGAAGAGACTTTATCATAAGTCTATTCCTGAGACAAAAGCAACGACTTCAAAAGATTGTACCCAAACAATCACAGCTATTGAACAACCCACCAACCAACTCCCTGTTAGCCTTGCAGCATTATTCCAGCTCTTCTGAATCCTTCTATAACCTTTCTTCCGAATTTCCTACCTCAGCACTCCCTAAAGGATTATATGATTGTATCACTTTTGAGAGTCCTGAATGAGTGGGAAGAAGAGCAATGAGTAAAATAATTGCTTTTTCTATGGGATGAAATATAAGTAACATGAGGCTCTGGAATTATCTGATGATGACATCCTTGCGAGGAGTAGCACGAGAACAGTCGGAGTTACTAGCAAACAGGAATCGGCCGATTAATTTATACACTTTAAGTTTATGTAAAACTCAAAAAACAATAATAATGATGACAAAATAATAATAATAATAATAATAATAATAATAATAATAATAAAATAATGTCCCTGTAATTGGGGGAAATATCCATGTGTGTGGGAGAGAAGTATTTCCACAACGTAGGTTCTGCGTGTCGTAAGAGGCGATTAATAGGAGACAGGGTAGCTGGGTTGGGGTTCAGCTACCACTTATTTATGACCAAGAAATGTTCATGATTGTCTTGGATTTCTGGTGCATGTTTGCAACCCCAACCCCAGTTCTGTGAAACCAAGAGGCACCTGATGATAATAAAAATAATAAAAAAATTTCAAACTAGTCAAGTTTAAACCAAAATTTACCTTTAATTCCTTCAGACTCAACTTCTTGAGAGTCACCAAAGGAAATTTCGATTTCACAAGTTTTGAAAAGAATTTCTCTTCATCTGATTCAAAATTTGAATCAGAACATTTTTCACTTACTTTCTTCAACAAGGAAGAAACATTCTTCAGGCTCTTAAATTTCTATAAATGAAATAATAATAATAATAATAATAATAATAATAATAATAATAATAATAATAATAATAATAATAATAATAATAATCTACCTCCTTTCCCCAAATAGGAGGTGATGTGCACAACAAACTGGAAACAATAGTAGTTGAACATGTCTTAAGTCGAAAGGAAAGCCTTCCCCCCCCTTACCCTTAAGTGACAGCTCATCGCAGTAAAAAAAATCCACCCCAGGGCTTCACAAACGTTACGACGGACCCTCAATGTGTTATCTCGTCAATGTAGGGTTCATTCTATGGGCCAGGTTCACAATCATACATCACAAAACCCAGCCATTCACCATTCACTCCTATTATGCGCCTTTCTTTTCACCTTTGTCAAACTTGCATTTATTTACTGACTCAAACCACTTTTTCTTCGGTCTTCCAGCACACACAATACTATACATCTGCTTAACCAACCAACTATAATCCATTATCGATACTTTTTCCGATAATTTCTTTTCATATGACCAAACAATCATAATACACTTTCCTTTATTCTTTCATATTCGCCATTCTTCACACCACACAACTCTCAAACACGTTAATTCTTCTCACATCAAAGACGCCCCCAAGATTGCCATTTAAACAGATTGTACCTTAGATCTATACCTCTTATTCCACACCATAGTTTCACTACTATACATTAACACCAGTAACAACATACCCCTCATGCAAACCCCAAGTGCCATCAAGACTTAGTCCCTTTGTATCCACCAAGGATTTAATTGCACCAGCCACCTTCCAGCCATTCACAACTTTCCTACTACACTTTGCATCATCCATCACCTTTTCATCTAACATATAGCTTAAGTATTTAAACTCGTATATTTTTTCCAATCACTCACCATCCAACAAAATAAAAATAATAATAATAATAATAATAATAATAATAATAATAATATAATAATAATAATAATAAATAATAAAATCAAGAATACTTTATTCTGTCAATGGTATTTATAACATAATACTTATCATTAAAAATATCAATTTAATACATAAAAAAAAATACATAAAGAAATGGCCTTCTGAGGGTACGTTTTTGCCCTTTGAATCCATAAAGTATTAAACAGTTTCATATTCAAATTTATATTTAAGTAGAGAAATCAAAAATTTAATAATAATAATAATAATTATGGAAATAATAGTAACTAATAGTAATAATAATAACAACAATGATAATAATGACAATAACATTACCAGTAATAAAAAAAATAATCCCATACTACTACTTCTACTACTACAACTACTACTACTATAAATACTACTAATAATAGCTGATTATTTGAATTAACACACCATTAAGTGCTGAGGACAAGATTTCTTTGCAATCATCGTCAGATTTTCGGATTTTATGACATCAGTGTTAGCCAGTTCTTCGCCTAACATGGATTCCTTCTCTGATTCTCTCAATTCTGACTTTATAGATGCCTTTTCATCTAACTCTTCATTTTTAATGCCTTCTGCTAAAGACAAATTTGTTTCAATGCTAGAATATATCTGAAACAAAAACAAAAAAAAAAGATTTGATTACTTACAAAAATCTTATATCATGATATTTTCCAGCGTGGTCTCGAGAGATTCATGAAGAGAGGCAATCAAGTTTGAAGACCAATTAGACAATCAAAAGGAAGTTAACTCTATTCTGATTATAGGAAGGAGATGGAGTTCGTTTGGGTGGGAGTGTGGTATGGATTGCCAATATAAATTAAAAAAATTCTGACGTCATCAGGTAATAGAAAAAAATTGGTCATGAAATTAGAAGGGAAATATATAGAGGAAGAAAAAAGTCGAAGATATTCGCAAGAAGTGTTAGAAGAATTTAGGACAATGTAGTTGTTATAAAAAAAACCACAAAGAGTATAAAGGAGTGGGTGTGATAAATTTGGCCGGGAAAATGAAGGAGCGAAAACAAACACACAATGTTGTAATTTTATTAAATAATACAGAAAGCTATAGAATAATAAAATTATACAGTCAGGTCGTTCTTTATTACGTCAGTCGGTCGTCAATATAGTCTAAAAAATAAACAAACTTATATATAAACAAGCAAATTAAATACAATAATAAATGCAAACAAAAACTAAGCAATTTATAATACACTCAATTATACAAAAAAAAATCAATTAAACTTAAATAAGCAAATTATAAGACAAATTAATACAAAAAAATTATATAAGCAATTCAAAAGATCAAAAAAATAATAGTACAAAAGCAACAAAATTCAAACAACTACTTCATAAGGCATCAAAAAATAATAGGACAAAAGCAAAATTTCAAATAAATAATTCATATAACAAAAATTAATAGTACAAAGCAAAACAAATTCCTTTATACACAAATCAGGGGAACAATTTCAGGGGGAAATATAAATGGAGCAAGTCCAATAGGAATATTCAGTGGGTAATTTTTCAGAGGGTAATTTTTAGTGGGTATTTTTCAGAGGGTAATTTTCAGGGGGTAATTTTCAGCGGGTAATTTTCAGTGGGTATTTTCCAGAGGGTAATTTTCAGTGGGTATTTTTCAGTGGGTAATTTTCAGTGGGTATTTTTCAGTGGGTAATTTTCAGAGGGTAATTTCTTGTACATGGGTATTGGTTCAGGGGTAATTTCTTGTACAGGGGTATTGGTTCAGGAGGTAATTTTTGGTACAGGGGTATTGGATCAAGGGTAATTTCTTCTTCAGGGGTATTGGGTCAAAGGTAATTTCTTCTTCAGGGCTGCAGACCAAATGAAGGGGGAAACAATTGGATCTTAGGAGACAATCTCTGGGGACAATCCTTCCAATCCTTCAGAGGAACTTCTCCACAACAAGAGGAAGAAAAAAAAACTGGTCGTTGTGCCGACCAGTTTTTTCCAGTTCACAAACTGGAAAAAGCAATATCAGCCATAAGCTATACAATATATACACATATAATACAATAATAATAATAATAATAATAATAATAATAATAATAATAATAATAATAATTAATAATAATAAAGTTAAGTAATAATAATTAATAATAATCAATCTTTAGTAATAGTAAAGTAATAATTAATAATAGTATAATAATAAATTATCAACTAATATAATTAAAACAAAGGAGCAAATAATAAAAATAAAAATTATAAGTTAGGCAAAGAATTTACAAAAATAAATATCAATTAATATAATTAAACAAAAAGCAATAATAACAATAATAAAAATAATAATAATAATAATAATAATAATAATAATAATAATAATAATAATAATAATAATAAATACCTTAGATGTCAAAAGAAAAAATCTTGACACTCTTTAATAATTAGTCCAAAACAGTCGTCACAGAATAAGGTTTCAAAAAACAGAATTGTTACAAAAAAATATATTCCTGCCAGAAGAAAAGAATAAATATTAGTAATAAATGCATAAGAAAATGAAAATAGAAAAACCACAATCATTCACTTTCAAACCAAAAGTTATGCCAGATGAGCGTGTGGACAGGAAAGTTAGAACCATAGGTAAGCAAGACTGAAGGAAAGGAGGTGAGGATAGGATGTTTATGCTTGATGCCGTCTGGCCACCCACCCTCACTTTCACTCACATTTTATTCCAAAATCTATCAACCTACATTCTTTTGTTCTCTCTCTCTCTCTCCCTCCCTCTCTCTGCAAACAATAATAATAAGCACTATACATAATATGATACAAACATAAACTCTCTTTACAGTCAGCTCACCACATCCCTCCCACCTAAGTTTGTATCATATTTATCCCCAACACATTCTTCATTTACAAAACAGTTTTCATTACCCAATCATACTCTTTCACTGTACCTCTACTCCTAGTACAGGGTCTCTCATACTCTACCACCTTTCCATTTTCTTCCCTCTCAATACTTTCCCTTCTCACGTCTCTTACATCTATTACTTCATTCCTACTTTCTTTCCTAGTTAACCTTTCAGACATCTCAGCAATCTCCTTATCAATCTCTCTTACCCTTGCATTTGCTCTTATTTCATTCACTACTTCATCCAGTTCCACACAGAATTTATTCAAATCAGCTGCTTCCATATGCACACTATTTTCCTTAAATTCTCTCAATCCTACTAATATACTTTCTCTCTCATTCAACGGAAATTTACACATTGTATATGTCTTCATCGTGCGCACATCATCATTCTCGTTATCCCACCAAAATCCAGAAAATTCATCCACACCAATTTCATTCTCAACAAATCTCTTATTCTTACCAACCTTTCGTCTTCTTTTTCTCCTAGTTTCCACTAACACCAAGTTTTTGCCATCCAACCATGAATCATGCCCTTCAACCTCTTTTCCCTCATTCTCATCATTCACTAGAAAACCATACACTGGGTGAGCCTTCACATACTCAGGCGGTTCCCTCCACGGTCGTAACTGTGTCTGATGCGCTCTAATCTCATTCATTCTACCTTTCATATCACCTTCTATCACATAACTCACTCCATTCGACATCACCTTCTTCACAACATACGGCCCTTCAAACTTTTCTCTCATCTTACTAACATTCAACCGCCCTTTCTCAATTACTTCCTTCAAAACTTTGTCCCCTACCTCAAAACTTGCAAACTTCAAACTCCCTTTCCTCCATACATCCTTATCACTTTCAGGCAATCCTAACCTAGGTCTCACAAACTTCTCGAAATTCATTACATACATACACGGAGACATACCAGTAGCCCTATGTACAGTCATATTATATGCCCATAACACTTTTCCTAACCAATAATCCCAATCATTCTCTTGTTCACTCATCATTCTTAACATCTCACTCAACGTCCGTACCGTTCTTTCAGCCAATCCATTCGAACTAGGCATATACGGAGTCGTTTTCACATGTTCAATCCCCCAATCACTCAACATTTGCTCAAACGCCTGTCCTACAAACTCAGGCCCATTGTCACTCAACATTCGCTTCGGTTTACAAATACACATTGGCAACAAAACCTCTCTCACTGCCTTAGCCACATTCACACTAGTTTTATTTTTCACCGGCACTGCATATGCAAATTTACTCTTATGATCCACCATCACAACCATTCCTACATATCCACTCGCGGTTACTGGCAAAGAAACACAATCAATCACTACTAACTCAAAAGGTTCACTCACATCCATTCGTAACACAGGAGGTTTCACATACATTCTCTGATACTTTCCTTTCTGACATTCTTCACAAGTAGTTGCTACATCATTCACTATTTTTCGCAACCAAGGATTAAACACTCTCTCTTTCATACATTCCCACAATTTAAACCTACCCATGTGTCCAAATCTACGATGAATTACTAATGCCATCCCCACTGCCCCAACCACAGAAAATACTGGTACATACAGATCATCCTCTCGCACTTTCCTAACATAATAAACCACATTCGCACACACAACAAACTTTTTCGCAAATACCCTAAAATCTTCTATCAACTGGTCCCATCTACATACTTCCTTACCCGACAAAATACATTTTCTCAGCTCACATACCATTGGACATTCCTCTTGCATCACTTCGATATCTTTCATACTTAACAATTCTTCATCCCCCACACCAACTCTTACCATTCCTACAAAATCAGCCACACACACATTCCCCTTCTGCATTCTAACTACTTCCCTATTCTCTTTCAACAATCTTTCATTCCCCACATCTACGGACAACCCATTCATTCTTAAAAATTCAATTCCAAACAAAAAACAATACGGCATTCTTTCTTCATCAAGCACTACAAACTTATGTTCAACTTCCCCTAGCGTTCCTATTTCTACTTTTAACAAAACCTCCTCCCAAGCTACTATCTCACTCGACCCAATCCCTTTTATCTTTATATTAGTACTCCTCCTCTGGATCTGCCACGTCACTCGCTCAATTCTCTCGTACCACAGATGCATTCACTAAAGAAATCTGAGCCCCAGTATCAATCAGTCCACAATATACTTTTCCTCTCACCTGCACTTTCACTTCCATTCTTCCACTCATCCCATGCTCACAATACACTACTTCTTCAATCTCACCAGGACAAATCATTTTCACACCCTCATCATCCTCCATGATACAATCTACTACTTCTTTTTCCAAAACATACTTCCTATCATAACTCTTTTTCTCTATCACCCAATTATAATGCACCCCACTCAAACACTGCAAATGAAGCTCACTTATACTATTTTTATCAACACTCTCATTCCTATAAATTACAGGTTTCTCCCCACCATAATGCACGCACACGACTACCTTAAACAACTTGCTCACAACAATTAATACTTCTTGTAACGGAATCACACCTACATTACACATAGCCTTTAACTCTTTCATAAACTGTCTCACCTTCCTAATCCCTATCTGCTCAGGTTTCTTACATACCTCAGTCATAACTTCCTTTCTCAACTCCTCTATACTCTCAGGCACTCTCGAAATCAACTTATCCTTAACTAAATCTTGTAAACCATACAACACACTTTCGAACATAGAATCACCCCCACCTTGACTTTCTTTCCCCTTCATTAATCCCTTAGGCAAATATTCAGGGTCTATTATTACCTTTTCATTCATACTTTCACTCCCAGGCATTCTCGACATCAAATCAGCAATCTCATTCCTTTCACCCGGAACATACTCAACCACATAATCGAAATCACTCAAATCTTCCAAAGTTCTCGCAAGCCTACTATCAACTGTCCTCATTCTCTGCAAATACACTAAGGGTTGGTGGTCCGTTCGCACTACAAACTTGATACCATACAAAAACGGACGCAACGATTTTAAACAGAACCTCAAAGCAGCCAACTCTCTTTCAATCGTTTCGCTCCGTCATACTAAACGCTTTTGAAACATACGCAATCACTTTTTCTTTCAATCCCATCAATCACCTGTTCTTGCATCAAACAACCACCCATACAATACCCACTTGCATCCGTATACACTTCCAAAGGTTTAGCATACTCACTATAATCCGGATACGACAGCTCTACATCTTTTGCAACTTCTGATTTCAACTTTTCAAACGCTTCATTCATTCTATCATTCCACTTTACAATTGTACTTTTCTTTTTACCAGTCCATTCAGTCAAAGGTTTCATCACTCCCAAACAATCTTTCATAAACTTCCTTCCAAACTCTACCAAACCTAAAAATCCTCTCAACTCTCTAACATTCCTCGGCTTAGGGAACTGCCGAACTTTTTCAATAAACTTTTCAGCCTTTTTCAAACCTGTTGCACTCACCTTATGTCCCAAGAATTCAACCTCATCCGCAAACCACTCACACTTCTCAACTTTCACTTTTATACCTACATCCTCCAACTTTTTCAACACATCATTCACTAGCTTCAAATGCTCAGGGAAAGATTCATTCATCACCAATATATCATCTATAAACACCATCACATTCTTACTGGGAAAATCATTCATAACCACATTCATAGCCCTCTGAAACGCTGCCGGAGCATTGGCTAACCCAAAGCTCAAGTTCCTAAACTGATAATGCCGCTTTGCAGTCGAAAAGGCAGTGACACACCTACTATTCTCTTCCACTGGCATCTGATAGTACCCACGCACCAAATCCATTTTCGTAAATACTTTCATCCCATACATACTATACACGCACTCTGAAACCACACACATAGGGAACCTATCTTTCACAGTCTTTTCATTAACCTTACGATAATCAATACATAACCTCAATCGTCCATCAGGCTTTCGCACAGGCACAATCGGACTATTCCACGGACTCTCACTCTCT
Organism: Trachelipus rathkii; assembly: GCA_015478945.1. Lineage (NCBI taxonomy): Eukaryota > Metazoa > Arthropoda > Malacostraca > Isopoda > Trachelipodidae > Trachelipus > Trachelipus rathkii. The sequence continues at coordinate 1,315 of JABUQX010070433.1, read as the reverse complement.
TCCAACACACCTATTCGCTCTAACTCTTCACACTGCTCCTCAATCTCATTCGCAACGGGGGGAGGAAAGTGACGAGGACGTTGGTATATAGGGGTGTCCTCCGATAATACAATACGGAATGCAGGTAACTGCGCACCCCCAAAATCCTCATCGCCTTGGCTCAGCGCTTTCCTCCTTTCCCACAACATTCGTACAATCTTTTGTCTCCTCACTTCATTCAAACCTTCCGGTAATTTTACTTTATCAACCATTTCATCATATACCCATTCCTTCTTCTCAATACCACCTGCAAACACACAACATTCATTCTCTCTCGAGTTCTCTATAATCAAAACAGAATATAAACTACCAACCACATCACCAACCCTTATACCTCTCACTCTCTTCTTTTTCACATCAGGCACCTTCTGCATACATACCCTAGGATTATCCATATCTAATATACCATCAAATACATATGCAACCCTTTTAACTCTATATCTAGCATCATAACCATCCACCAGAAACATGCTATTCTGGTTTACATCTACTCCTACATTCGCATTCCACCCTACTTTCACACTTACCACTTCATCTGTCTTCAAAGACATATCCTCCAAAGCAAACACTTCCACACCTTTTATCAATTTCACTTCCACATCCCCTAATTCATTCACATACATCTGACATTTCCCATTTTTATTTACCTTCTTCTCTATCATCATCCGATCTGGATGGATAATCATCCCATTCACACTCAAAAACTTATAACCCAACAACACATCATACTTCTCATTCATACTATTAATCACATAAAACTCACTCTCTTCCATGCCTATTCCTCCAATCCTAACACTCTCCCTAAATTTAGTCACCACAGGTATGACCATGTTGCTAATCCCCTTTATGTTCCCCTTTCCTGATTCTTTCTGATCCTCCCCCCATATTCATCCTATCATACGCTCCTTTATACACTACACTAACCATACATCCAGTATCAATCAATGCTCTCACCTCAATACCTCCACAATAAACCTTAATACTCATACACTCATCCACCTGACCAACCGCAAACACATTCACACTTACATCTTCTCTTTGCATCCCATTCCCACATGAGGGTCCACCATCTGTAAACCCTATCCCTGCTCGTTTCCCGGACCCATTATCCTCACTTGACTGTTTACACCTGAGTCACTCAAATAAATTTTGATCGATACATGGTTAATAAAGAAAAATTTTACCTTTGCGAGTGCCGCAATCCTACACACGAGGGAAATGTCAAAAAACTTTTCAAAAATATCGTAGTGACAATGAACGACAAGTATGGAAATTC
>JABUQX010070432.1:0-32646 GCA_015478945.1 Trachelipus rathkii | reverse complement strand
AATATTAATATTATCAATATTATCAATATTATTAATATTATTAATAATATTAATAATATTAATAATATTAATAATATTAATAATATTAATAATATTAATAATATTAATAATATTAATAATATTAATAATATTAATAATATTAATAATATTAATAATATTAATAATATTAATAATATTAATAATATAAATAAAAAATATTAATAAATTTAATATTAATAATATTAATAATATAATAAAAAATTGTAAATAAATTTATAACTTATAAATTTAAAACCAAAATAACAGGTCTTTATATTACCTAATGAGCAAGGGTCGAATTATTTGAGAAAAAACAAAAAGGAAAAATAAAAGTCGTAGTTTGTCTTTTTTGTTGTCATAAATAATCGGAAACAAAAAGTTGGAGGTCCAGCCGAGACCTTTGTTCAGTGGTGGTGATTTGTTATTTGTTTTAAAATTAAGCATGATTATATACTAGTTGTACAATTAAAAAATTGATTGATAAATTTTGTGAAAGCATTCCTAGATAAATTTTGTGAAAGCATTCCTAGTTTCAAAATATAAATATAATTAAAAATTGCTTTTGCCTAAGAATATATATATATATATATATATATATAAATATATATATATATATATATATATATATATTATTATATATATATATATATATATATTATATATATATATATATATATATATATATATATATATATATATATATATATATATTAAAACATATTTTGGATGGCTTTCAAAAAAAAAAATAAAGAGTTTTTACTTCAACTCAAACTCTAATAATGTAAAGAAAAAATTAATTTAAACCATTAAGAAATAAACAGGGGAATTAAAATCTTCTTTAAAAAAAATTAAAAAGTTTACGTTTCGAGACTTTAACTCAGTCTCCTCCTCAGAACTAACAATGAAAAATTTAATTTAAACAAAATTCATAAAAACTAAAAATAAAAAGTAAAAATCTAAATCAATTACTGGAATCTTTTTTCATTTCTACTAAGTGTTATTTCAATAGTTGGGGATTGTTTTTAATTTTTGATCAAATTACAAGAAGATACTATCTGAAAAAACTTAAATGTCTTAAAATCATTTTTTTGTTAAAAAAAAATGAATCAATTTTTGTCGCCTTTTGTTCTTACTTGTATATAATTTTACTTTTTACATTGTTTATTTTTTATTAATTTTGTTTAAATTAAATTTATTTTCATTGTTAGTTCTGAAGAGGAGACTGAGTTAAAGTCTCGAAACGTAAACTTCTTAATTTTTTTTAAAGAAACTTTAATTCCCCTGTTTATTTCTTTAGTGCGTTTTAAATTACTTTTTCTTTAATTAAATATATATATTATTATATATATATATATATATATATATATATATATATATATATATATATAATATATATATATATATATATATATATTATAATTATATTATATATATATATATAATATATATATATATATATATATTTATATATATATATATATGTAGGTATTTGGGTTTTGTATAAAATAAAGTTTTTTTTTGTTTCATTTAATGAGTACCGTGGAGAAAATGGAAGCTCATGGTGGATCCCCAAAGAAAGACGATCCTAGTGAAGAAGAAATGCCTGATAATTTACAAAAATATATTGATGCCTTACCAGAAGATGGAAGGAAAGAATGTTTGGAAGGAAAAATATCTTTAAATACACTAAGTTTGATTTTTAGAATGAAAGCTAAAGAAGAAAAAGTAGTAAGTAGACGTTCACAACTTCCACCACTGGTGGGTTCACCTGGAGTGAGTATAGATAAAAATGAGCCTGAAATACCGGCCTGTGTTGCGATGACAACAGAAAGTATAGTAACAACTTTGAATAATTTTCCTGTTAGGAGTACCATCCCAATAGTAACAGCCCATCAGGTCCCCCCTATGCTTTGGAACACGCCTAATGAACCACACCAACCTAATTTTCCTTATCATAACCCTTCTTTTATTAACTCTGCCACTCAAAATTTAACCCTAACAGTTTCCCCCATGACCATTATTTCTGGAAAATATGTACAAGAAATAACAGCCATTGATGAGTGCAATTTGGAATATCTGTCGGAATACTTTATTAGATTCGAAAATTTTTGTATGAGTAAATTTGGGAGGGAAAAACAATTGTGGTTAATTATTTTAGAGATAAATTAAAAAAAAATTTCTTGACCTACTTTAAAATGAATGGAGGTCAGACAGCTAGATATGAAATAATTAAACAATAGTTAATAAAATATGAAATGAGTAAAGAATTAGGAGACATACAACCGGTCACATTTTCGTCTTTGAAGTACGAGGGAGAAAATTTTCATAATTATGCCGCAAAAGGATAGACAAGCGGCAAGAAAGCAGGGAGGGAGAGATGGGACGAAGGGAGGAGGAGGGAGGGGAGGCTAGAGGGAGAAAATTTAAATAATTATGCCGCAAAAGTACGATTCTTTTTTGTAAAGATGTTTTCAAATGTGGACCCTGAAACTTCTAATATCTTGTATGAGAAAGTGTGAGATACGTCACCAGAAAAGATTAGAAAAAAGTTAGTAAGTAAGTATTGGGAAATGCGTAATATATTTGGAAAAACGATAACCACTTCAATACAACAGTACTTATTAGTGATAGAAACTAGAAAAGAGTTTTCAGCGGATTCTAGGACTACTTTTTCGTTTGTCGAAGAAGAAAATTAGGCAATATGCAAAATGACTAGACCAAAGGTAAATTTACTAAACAAAGAAGTGTTAAATAAAACAGAAAATTGAGAAGTAAAATGTGTTCATTTTTTTTGTAGAGTGGGTCATGAGTCGGATAATTGTTATAAAATATTGGGAATATGCTATAAATGTGGCACTAATTCTCATTTAATTTCCCAATGTAGTAATATTTCATTAAAACACCAAGATAAAGGTAAATTTGAAAAGAATGAAGTTTGTCAGTCCTGTAAAAAAGTAGCACATGTACTTAGTCAATTTTGGTTTAGAGATAGAAATGACGAAAGAGAAGTTTGCCAATACTGTGACCGGGTTCGACATTCTGCAAAAGGTTGTTCGTTCATAAATCCTGAATTGAGACCTCAAAGGAATTTAGGTAATAAATCAAAGAATAAAAAAAACAAACGTTTCGGAAAACACACAGCACCCAATGTAAATTCTGGGGTTATTTGGGTGTAAAGAATCAGTATAGGCTACTTGAAAATGACATGAATAAAGAAACCCCCACTAAAACAATTGAAAAGAAATTTGAGGAATTACTTGAGGAGAAAAAAAATTGAAGAAACAACCCCCATCAAAGAACTTGAAAATAAATTTGTTAGTTCGGAAAATAATTTTGACGTTGGTTCATTGAGAATAAACAATGATTTAAAATGAGGTTATGGAAGAACAAGTGATTGGTGACTTGGAATGTTCTGCTGGAAATACTGGTAATTTGAAAATTGGAGTAAGTTGTAAAATAGAAAACTTTGAAGTAAAGAGTTTTGTTTGCGAAGATGGTAGTGCTCTTAAGGCGTTAAAATGTGGAGAATTGAAAACATTAACGGTGAATTTATTATATAAGATTGAATGTATTGCGCTTTTAGATAGTGGGTCAAAATTTACTTACATTTGTCGTTCTCTTTTGGATAAGATTCAGGAAATTGAAGATTTGGAGTATGAGGAATGGGTTACTATAACATTTAGTATTGCTCATATAAAATTTACAACCGACTTTAAGATTTTAAATAAGACTCCCAGTTATGAATTGTTTTTGGCAGAGAATTTTTTTGTTAAACATAAAATAGTCAAAGATGTAGGAAATGATAAATTAATTTATCATAATGACGAGGGAACTTATTGGGAAATGTATTTTCAAGACAATAAAACCAGAAGAATAGTTCATGAAGTTGGATGTGTTCTGGCAGAGAATTTTGATAACAGAGAAAGGTTGAAATCCTTAAAAGTTCCGATCATGAATGATTCGATAGAAATATTAAATTATGATAAACTTATTTCTGAACCATTGGAAGAAGATGACCTTTTTGTCCCAGGTATAGTAAATACGAAGACTTTTCAAGTGATATTAAATCACATTAAAATAAAAGAAAAACTTGTAATAGGAGACCGAATAGGAACGGTCAAGACCCTTGTATTCTATGGAGAATGTAGGAACAGTTTCAATAAAGAGTGTAGTGTTTTTGTCAATGCAGGTAATGCAGAAGACCTGGATTTAAATCAAGATGAATTGGAAAAAGCGGAAAGCATTCCTAGTAATTGGACACATTAGGAATTTGAAGAGAGAGTTTAAATTTAACATTTAAATAGTGAACATCAGAAAAGACTCTTAGAACTATTATGGAATCATTCAAAATTATTCACGAAAAGAGATGAAGATTTACAACAATCATCTTCATTGACCAGATTTTCAATTGATATTCTGCCGGGAATTACTCCGGTTTATCATAAGCTACGGAATTTTAATCCTGTAGTTAAGGAAGCCATTCATCAAGAAATAAAGAAGTTATTAGTTAGTGGAGTTATAGAGAAATCAAAGGTCAGAGTGGAACAGTCCCCTTGTCCCCATTTTTAAGTCAGATTCTAGCTTACGTTTGGCGATAGGCTATATATCCGTGAATAAACAGATTAGGGAGATTCTTTTCCAATTCCAAACCTTCAGGACACTCTTTATAGTTTGAAAGGGACGAAGGTGTTTAGTAGTATAGATCTCTGTCGAGCGTACTATCAAATGGAGATCGAAGAAGAGTCAAGAGATATTACCAGTTTTTCTCTGCCTGGATTAGGCATTAGGATTAGGATTAGGATTTAAAAGGCTAGGTTTTGGGCTGAAAACAGCCCCAAGTTGTTTTCAACGTGAAGTGGAATTGGTTTTAGAAGAATTTCTGAGTGGACAAGTAACATATAATTTGGAAAACGAGAAGAATGATCTTCTGAGTAAGTATTTGAAAAGTAAACTAACGTCTCCACCTTTAGTGCACGTGTATCTGGATGACATACTATTATTAGCAAGAGATTTTGATACACATTTGACCATTTTGGATCAGGTATTAACTAGGTTGGAGGAAAGGGGGGTTAAAAGCAAACTTAACAGAAATGCTTTTTTTCTTCTTTTTACACCTGGGCAGCGATGGAATTGGAGTTTTTGGGTCATATTAGGAAGGGGCATATAGCTGATATGAACACGCCTACAGAAAAACAAGGCAATACTTTGATAAATAAACATATATGAAAGAGGAAATATAAAGAACTATAGGAGATTGCATAGTTTTCTGGGTTCAACCTTTGGCAGAGGAAATTTTATAAAATAGGGCTGCAGAGATAGCAAAATCATTGACATAAATCATGGGTTAACCCCGAAAGACTGTGATTGAGTGGTAACCTGATTTGAAAAGTGCGTGGAATAAGTTGAAAATCTTAGCCTTAGAAAATAGTATATTATATTTCCCAGACTATTTTAGCAGTCAAAAACTCATAATAAGTTCAGAGCCTCCGGAGAGGAGCCCGGTGCGGAAGGTTATTACAAAACCGCCGGTGAGAACGGAGTATTGATTCCCAGAACCATTGCGTTGTCTAGCATGTAATTTTCTCAGGCTCAAAAGCGATACAGTGCAATTGAGCGAGAACTTGCTGCAATTAGATGGTCCGTTAAGACTTTTCGTAGTATTATATTGGGACTTCCGTTCATTTTGTGAACTGACCATCAACCTTTAAAGTATTTACTTAGCATGCAGAATGTAGACTCTAGATTGGCAAGAACGTTAAACGATCTACAGGAAAATGATTTTGAGGTGCAGTATATTCAGGGAAAAGACAACATCATTGCTGATGGTTTGAGTAGAAATGTAGTAAATTCTCAAATTATAGTAGATCCCAGTCTTAAGTGTGAATATAGACTTGTATATTCACCGGCGGGTGGACCAAATTGTATGGTGGAGTGTCTTATAGAGCAAATCCATAGAAAGCCAAAGTTTCTTGGAGTTTGGAAAATTTTGAAAGTTGATACACAGTGGGAAGAGTCTGTTCTGCTGAGAAAGATTTTGGTTGATGAGTTGCTTAAATCTCCGACGAAGTATAAAATTTCTTCAAAAGAAAGAGTCATTAAAAGTTTTCTCGAAAAAAATATAGCCCCAACAATTGTCTAATTTGTTATTTATGTGTTGATTAATGACACATTTATTATGAAATTTAACCATAATAGCCAGAAGTTGGAAGATCACACCAATTTTTTTATTTACATTCATTTGTCCAGGTGACTGGATTACCGTACAGCTTGTACCATACATAGTAACCGGTGAAAACCTTGGAAGAGGTGTGAAGCTTTCTTTTAGAAACAGAGACACGATAACGACTTAAGAAGTTGAACGAATGGGGGTAGAATTTTGCTTTTGTATTTGAAGTCCCGATATACTCCCGTAGTGATCTCAGTGCCTCTCCTTGCCACACACCTTAGTTCAAGTGCGTGTTATGTGATTCTTGCTTTATACATCTTTCACTTTCCTAACTGAGGGTGGCCAACTTTGGTTTCAGTCTGCACAACTTAGAAACATTGCATTTAAGTCCATGTCTAAATCACTTATAGTACCCTCCTCGCAGGAACAAAGTAACCCCAGCTCTGAGACCCACTGTGGGACCACCACTCTTCACTATTTTCCTATGATGACTTATTGCCATATTAGTTGTACACACTGTTTTCTATTCAACAACTCTCTTTAATCCAACCAATTCTGAACATCACTTGACCGGTATGTTTCACCACAGTCCTTTCTCTCGTTTATAAATACACATTTCGCTGCCATTGGACGTAAATCTGACACAACGGCTTGATATCTTCTATAATTTCAATTACTTTATCTGCTGCCAACAGCTCGCATCCTGCCCTATGCGTTTTTCTGGCAATTTGATCGGGCTGATTGGGGGGCTTCGGGGGCTTTGCGTCGATTCTACGCCGCTAACTATAATTGGATTGACTGCTTTGACTCTGACGACCATTCGGCTTCTGCCACTAAGGTGGGAGCTGTAATCGTATGACGGGATGAGAAGGTTCGTTCCTTCTTACGACTAAATTTTCTCTCCTCATAATCCATGGTTCGATCGTGCTTGTTCTCTGGCCATTTCAGGCTTGAGACAGCGCGTATTGGGAGTGGAAAATTCTCGTTCTGCTATCCAGTCTCGCTAATTTTCACTCAGTTAAAATCGTTGCAGAATACTCTTCGACGAGCCAAGACGGGGCTTTCATCAAACGAAAGTGCGCAACCTCCTTGGTTCTCCTACTGACAAATCTTTTCTGGCCTCTTGCCCAAAAAACATCTCTAACAATTTTGTAAATCATCTTTTGCCCCTGTTATTCGATCTGATGGTTCTGTTGATTAATCTCCAACTGAAAAGGCCAATCTCTTCGGCCTCCTATTTTCCTCTAGACTCAACCTTGGATTATTCTGGCATTCCTAATCCTTCTCCTTCTCCTTCTCGTGTCCTATTTCTTTACCTGTGATTACATTTGATCGGGGTACACGGGCTCCTGAGATCTATGTATGAACGTGTTAGTAAGGCGTTGGTGGCCCGGATGGCATTCCTCCCCGAGTTTTTGAGGGAGTAATGTGCTTCTGTGCTGACCCCACCCCTCGCTTCAACTATATTCTCTATGTCTCAATACTAGCACTTTGCCTCAGTGTTGGAGCACGCACATGTGCCAACCTATTCCGAAGAAAAAGGAAGCCGCTCGTGATCCTTGGTTCTAACATATGCTCCAACTATATGGCTTTCTTTACTTTTTGTTATTTTTATCTAAGATCTGTTGAAACACTTCTAGTAACTCTCTCATTACTCAGGAATAATTCCTTCTAATTGTATATCTTTCTTTTCGTTTTTATTCCACTTCAATACGGCTTTTCGAGCGTTCAAGGTCTACTGGCTGATATACTTTCCTGTTTTTATTACCTTTAATGAGATTTATAGGTTTTCCGCTTTGAGGAACTACGGGGTAGGCATGCGTTACGGTGGCGAGCGTCTGCGACATATCCCAAAAAAGACATTATTTGGTAATTAAGAACAACCAGGGCGGATTGGCGACGCCATCACTGCCCTCTCCAAGTGCCTCTCGCCTTCTTCGCGGTTTGCCTTTAACATTACATCTTTTGACTTACTTAATGATTCTTATGCTTTCTTCATGTCGCCTCAAATATGCGATAGAACGGCTTAAGACGCCTAATGAGCGATTATCTTTCTTTCTTCTTTTTTTCGGTTCAATAGTGGTGTTCGCTCATGGGATTCAAGGTTCTGTCTTATTCTCAACTCTTTCCGTACTTTTCATTAATGATTCTTCTCAGCTGCACATCTAACTCTATCCGCCTTTTATGCCGATGATTCGACCCTTTCACTCTTCAACTCTTTCAATTCTGACGGTCACACTACTTTTGACTTCTAGTATTGTATGCATCTTAAACGTTCTCCCTTACATCTTATTAACCGATTCCCTTTTTTGCTTCTGCCTGACCAATCTGGAGAATAGATTTCCGATTGCGTCGTCTCGAAACTAAGGTAGAGAAGTTCCCCGGCACCAGCTATTCATTTTTTTTCACAGAGAGACTCCCAAGATCTCTAAACTAAACACAACGCTACTTAACACATCTTAAAACAAACTCTTCTTTATACCCCCTTAAAAACTTTCCTTGCCCATTTTTTTTTTATCTCTTTCGACGGTTCTAACCTTTCCATTCTTTTTTCATAAAATAATTTCCTAAAGTCCTTGCCACATAATGTTTAAGTACACAAACCCCAATGTCGGCGTGGTGCTCCTTGAATCATCTATTATAACATAAAATAAACCAACTGTCTTGGGAAACCTTCACATCACAACGGTTCCTAGGGCGGCTTCAAAGAAACTGGGAGTTCTTGTTCTTAGAAATATCGTCCTAAGACAGAGTGACTCTGTGGTTTATAATGCCTCTTTGAACGTTTACATTACGAGTTTTTTCTACACATATTCATCGAATATACACAGATGATGCTCCCTGTCACCCTATAGTTTTTATCCCATACTGGAGTACTGGTTATTGTCTAAAAAGAAAATTGATTACTGTTCTCATCCGAATCTTGGGTGTGAGCGTGGAAGTAGGGTCTAACTGGTTTCAACACCTTGGTCGTTTTGATTTGCACCCAGGGGTCCTGAGTCAATACTGAGCCCACACAAAGGGCTGTATCAAAGCGGTATAGGATAGTACGCGTTTTGTATGACCCGTAGTTTACCTTAATACCTTCTTACCAGTTCTATGTTTAGCCCCCCATCCTACATAATGCGTTCTGCCGCGCGACATCGTTTAAATTAATATGGCTACTTTTAACTCTTCGGCTAGTCTATAAATTACCATAGCTTTATCCTATCTATCGCGCGCCCAAGCGCTCGGCGTAACTTGAAGCGTGATATCCCTAAAAAATCCCAACCCAGCCACCCGATTTCCTACCGCAAAACCGCACCACTTCACCCGCACGCCACCTTTTTTCCCACCCAGCCTCGTAGCACCAATTCCCGCCGGATGACTGCTTGCTCCCTCGCCATCTGCACGAGTGGTTGTCTCCTGTGGCCTCTTTAAAAGTAAAACTCTAGTTCCTGCCGTTCGCTTTAGCAAATTATTAGGCCGTGCTCCCTTCCTTCTTTTCTTCTTTGTCTACCCGTACATGTATAGTCTGTGGTAATGCTCTGTCGACAATATACTATCCCTGTGTTCGCGCTTCTGAAATTTTAATCTTCTACCATATGGCTTATAAAGCCCTCCGTGCCTCGTCTCTGTTTCATCAGTCTGCGTTGTCGTATAAAGAGGAAAAATTTGTGACGCGCTAGACTTGTACTCGAATATCCAAAACTATTGATAGCGTAGTTGCATAGCAGACCCCGCCCTGAATTAGGGCTCTCTTCGTCTCCTCTCCCCGTCGGTATATAATGTAGCACAAAGTATCCCCCGCGTCGCATTTACCAACTAATATCTTAAACTAACGACTTCGTGACGCTTCCCTCCTCACCAAATTCATTACCACATTGAAAAGTTCAATCCGTCAACTTCGTCTCATCCAGTCTACTGTGATGCTGGCGCGATACCTTCCTCGTATACCATATAAGATAATTTTATCCTCGTTAATTAATGTACTATAATTTTTATAAATAATAAAGTTTAATAATATCAACTTAATACCAGATTATTATTAAAGGATATTAATGCAATAATATAAAGATATCAATTATTATGTTATGCAACAGTATAAATAAAGTAAAAATTGATATAGATGAAGTAATTGAATCTTCTTGAATATGGAAACAATATAATTATATTTTAGATCTTGAAGAATGTATTAATCATATTCTTATTTTTATACATTTGAAGAGCATTAAATTCACACCCGTTATAACCTGTCTATATGTCTTCAAAATTTAATATTATTAAATACGAAATTTTTTTAAAACGGTCATTCCTTATTAATATATATGATGAGTAAAAATGGGCAATTATTAAGTATTTATAGTTAAAATTATCTATCATCATATAAGTTCTCTTTAATAAAACTAGCAAATAAAATTCAATTTCTCTGTAACCTAGTTCTAACTACGTGAGTATAGATCAATTTCTCTAGTTTAATCTATATTTGGATATACTGGTTTAATTGACTCACAATTTAATCGATATATTATTTTCTATCCTTTACCATAGGGTAAGTGAGTATAAAATTGTGATCTCACTATACTACTAAATCTCTAAAATAATTAGTAAGACTCTTTATTTGTAATATTTATCCGATAAAGTATACTAAAGTTTATATAATCTTCTTATATATATATATATAAATTATTATTTATACAAAAATTAATATTTTATGAACCGGATACTTTCTCCTTTGAGGTAGTAAAGCATCCTGATCTGATTATAATATACTACTTAATATCATTTGATGCGTTCTATAAGATGAGGCCAATGATAGTGAGTATCGTATATGGGTTTGCTATTCGTATAACTTCTCAATCTAATATATTTTACTGAGTATATAGATTACTCAGAGCTCTATATATATATATTTATGTTGTAAGAGATGAGATGATCTTATGTAATATTGCTCCAATAGCGCTTTAGCTCTCACTATAGATAACTTATTTATTATATATTTACTTACTCAAAATATGTAAATTTTGTATATATACTATTTTATATTATATTATATTAATTATTATATTAATTTTTATTTAATTACTTACTATTAGTTATTTTATTATTATTATTTCTATCTATAATATATATATATAATAACCTATTACCTATATTATTATATATTTATATTATTATTATATTTAAATATTTATAATATTATACTATTACTACTAGTATATACGCATAATATATATTTATTTTAAAATTAATATATCTCCTAATTAAAAATACTAGATAATTCATCTAAAATATTCACCTCTCCCCCTAACTCCTGTTCGAGGCGGGATCGTGATGGGTTCCCTGCCTTCTTTGGGGGTTTGACTCATGTGATTGCTGACTTTCTCCATTTGGCGGAAATACCAAAGAATACATAGGACAAAAATCCGAATGACAGGTGGTAACTTCTATGGAGAAAATCTGAGGTGTGTTCAAAACTCGCCGAGAACTCTGCTTCAGTGGTTGCCTTGTTACTTCCTAGGGCATTCTTCTATTATTGAAATTGATGGTTGTTCTTCTGTACGAGTCGGTTTGGCAGCGGCCTCACAGCGTCCTGCGACTTGTGAGAGACTTGAGAAGCCCTTTATCCCCGAAAGAATCTTATGTTGGACTTTGCCTCTTCTGAAACTGGGGGAATTGATGTTGTTGTTGTTGTTGTTGTATTTCACTCTCTCATGTGTTGGGAACGGTTCTCCTTGAAGATGATTCACGGCCCCCATCTCTCCCTCTTCTATCATGTGGGGTTTCGTAGTCATTCCTATAAAATTTATTATAAGTTTCTTGCTACTTTTGTAATTTTTCAAGACTGCTATCGTCTGCCAGAGTCATTAAACTTCTTGTATGCGAGAGGAGTCATTAATAAACAATTCATGAACAAAGGACACTGTTTTCAGCAAGCAGATCGAATCTTATTCCCCATAACATCACGAACTCTTGCCAAGGAAACCTCTCTCTCTTTCTTTTTTCTTCCTTTTTTGAAAGTTTCACTGATTTGACTTCTAAGATTGGGGGCGTACGCTTCCTCTAATCGACGCAATTAACTTTTGAAAGCAATCTCCACACAAAATTTGATGGTTGCTACAATATCATGGGAAAGACGGAAGGCCAATATTTCTTACGCGTTCTTTTGATTCATCCACTCCTTAAGTTTTGAACGGTAATCGTGTGTTGTAACCAAGTCATTCCATATATACTCAAAATCTAAACTTTTGAGGAATAGCGCCTATTAGGCTACGACTGTTCTTATGGAGAGTCCTCACTCCACTCACTCACGATAAGGGTATAGATGTATATAGGTTATATATATATATAATAATATATTATATATATATAGTAACAGTCTATCTAGCTCGTGCGGGGTATATAGTAAAGGCCTTGACTTCACTCATTACCTTATCGGAGAGTTTCACTAAATTACTATCATCTTATTTCAGAATTGAAATTTTGTAGGTAGCAGGGGGATAGAGTTATCGAAGTATTATTGCAGATGTTTTGGTGTAGTAACTTGGACTTCCCCTACTCCCATCCTCACGGTGATCTCTACTGGGGACATTCATCTATACTAACTTGACATTATCTATAATAATAGGTCCTTTAATTTGTCTAGTTACCATCTTCATTTGTTCTTAACTTTTTTTTTTTTATTTTTTTGCCTATATATATATACTAGTGTAGATATTTATTTTGAAATAATGGAGATCTTTTTCATACATGTACATAGCGATTTATATATAACGGATTCTTCACGCTAATCGTTATATAATAAAGTTTATATATTTATGAGAGCTCTTGTACCAACGCACTAAGATTTATTTGGTATCATAAAAATATTTTTCACATAATATATTGAGTGAGTCACTTCACTATAGCACATTTATTTGTGATTTTATAATTGAATTATTTCTAACTTTACCACTTTTTTTTTTTTTGTTATTATAGCGCCCTCACATTATACTAGTTAAGGGTTTTGTCATTGATAAGGTAGTAGGTCCTGTATACTTTTTAGACCATTGTGCCATAATTCCACTATCCCGTATTCTCATTTTATTAATTGGCAGCGCCAAATCATCTAAAATGGTGAGCGTATTTCTCAAATGTTGACCTCACCACATATAATAAATAGTTTGAATATAAAGCGAATAAACCGCTCTGATTAGTTATTTCATATTAATTACTTCTAAATGATAATATTTTACATAAGACAGGCCCAATTTATGAACGTTTATGTCTCTTGATGGCGATATTCAGTGTTACATTTAGGTCAGAGTAGATCAAATATGAAACCTTACCTCCCAAACCTTACAGGGCCCACTTTTAATTAAACTTTAATGTATTAGAGAATTATTATCCTCCCTTAAAATAAAGAGAGCTCCGATGTTTTTGTACAAAAGCTGCCCGGTGTTATTTTCTAATGGCATCTATTCCTCATGGCCCGCCATTGGTAACGTCAGGCACCTCTCATAGTTTACTCATTATTATTACATATAAGCTCACGAAAACAAAGAAGCATAATTATGATTGGCTTTTTATAATACAGGAAATTTTCATCTAATAGAGTTATAGCCTCATTGAACATTATTTACTTTATTTTATATATATTATCTATATATAATTTTTTTTTCTATATATATGATATATATATAGGTATATTATTATATATATATATATGATTTATTATATAATATATATATATATAATTATATATATAATTAATATTATTTATATATATATATGAATATTATAATAAAATTTAATATATATATATATATATATATATATATATATATAATATAATTATATATATTATATATAATATTATATATATTATATTATATAAATATATATAATTTCAGCTTATCACATTTTTATGATGATATGTCAAAATTTTTTATAAATACTAACATAAGTGTACTAGAAGTTAAACTATTACCTTTCATATTATTTGGACATCAATATATAGTGAATTTTACTCGACTTTACAGATTGATATTACCTTCAGTAGCTAGATCCTAGTTATGCTAGACTGCTTGGTTTACCCTCGACATTGTGAATAAATAGGAGAGCAATATAATCACTTGAATAAGGTTCCCAGGTAACCTCTATCAAAAGTGTGATTTATAAAATTTGTTGCAAGGCTCAAAGTGAAATCCATCAAGCTAGAAAATGTTTTTCACTTACCAACCCCATATAACATCATTGATATGGTAATTTATTAAGAGTTCCTAAAGATTTATAGATTACTAAGTCTATCTCAAATAATTATAAGTAAGAGATGAAAGAAAAAGAACCCAGAGACGTAAAAGCAGAGAAGAATGATGAGTATTCAGAATGGGAAATAAATTCAAATGATAGAATGTTGACATTTTGTACATGAACCTTCTCTGATGAATTGATATAAATTGAAAGAATGATTGAAAAGTACACACAATATGATAGCTAATGTTATTTTTTTTAAATATGGGAATACCATTGTAAAGTAAAATAATAACTTAAGTAAAATACTTGAAGCAAATTTGATATTAAATAAAGTGAGAACAAAAACAGCAAAAAAAATCAAACTTCATATATTAGATACATGTGCTACCAATAGTAACGCAAATAATAAATATATATAAATAATAATTAAATATAATAAATAAATAATAATATATATAATAATAATAAATAAATAATAAAATAATAAATTTAAATAAAATAAATTATAATAATAATAATAAATAATTAATAATAATTATATTAAGAAAATAATAATAAATAATATAAATAATAAAATTATAATTAAATAATAATAATAATATAATAAATAATATAAAATTAATAAATATTAATAATAATAATAAAATATAAATAATAAATATATAATAATATAATAAATTAAATTAATAAATATAAATATAATAATAAATATAAAGTTATAATATAATAAATAATATAATAATAAAATAAATAATTAATAAATTGTATATCTTTAATAAATTACATATCAATAAATAAAATGTAATGATATATTATTATAGTAATTGTATATATTTATATTGAATAAATATATTAATTTCCTAGGATTAACTGAATCTATTCAGGATTAGTTTTTCAATATAGTTATTATTATTATCATTTCTTGAAATTTAAAATATATCATGTTCTTTTTAACTTGGCTCTGTTTACCACCTACTGTGAAAAATTATTCCCCTTATTATTTTAAATAGACTATTGTATTTTTCTAAGGAGTAATTAATTGCTATTTTCTATATATAATATTATTAATAATTTTTTTTATAGAACCACTTCCCTCAATCCCAGATGGAGAGAGATTGGGTTTTATCCTTTTAGATTGACTTATTTAGTATTTTTGTAAAAATCTGAGTTTCCTGATGTATGAAGTGTGATCATGACGCCAAAAAATTGTCTGCGAAAGTTATGTGGTCTTTGAAGGGTTGATAACGGCGAATAGAGATATGAATAGATGTTTGGTAGGATAGTAGGGAAAATTATGGTCTAATATCATATGTGTAATTTCTAACAAATGTACGATTTTAAAAACTGGATCAATACAATAATCTCGTTTTATACACGTCTCGCTTCAATAAAGGAAGACACCTTCTAACTTTCCTATCTTTTCGACTGCTTCTCTCGTCTCTTCGTCGATAATGAAATCCTTAAGACGAATTTACCTAAAAACATTCCTTATTGGCTTACTGATAACATAATAATAACATAATTAAAACGTAATCTTGTAGAAACCTAACAGCATCAACATTAAACGGTCATTTAGCGTATTTAAGTGGCTGGTCATTCAATATAGTAAACTTAGGTAGTGAGTTCTTGTTTATAGACTGTGCGTATAATGACTTTTATTAATTATTCTACTTGCTCATGATTACTCCAGCTATTACAACAGTAGGTCTACATCCGCCCTTGTATGGTATAATAACTGTATCTCATTTATCTGGGGGGGTAGGTACTACTGGTATTAATCATCCTCGGAACATTTAAATTATAGGAGATACAAGGTCGATCATAAAGCCAAAAGTACTTATAATAAAACTGTCCTTGTATACTTTACAGTTTATACATTTATGACCTCATATCATATCTTATTGGCGGCGACATGTTATATAATATGGTACTTATTATACATATATTATTCTTTTTACTATACTATATAGTCTTACCACTAAGTCGTGCAAGGTGCCTCGAATATAGTAGTGAAAATCTCTACCACCCGTGTTATAAACCACCTAACCTACTATTTTAACGACTGACTACTGTCGCTATTAAGTCAACATAATTTATATGATGAGAACAATGTGGCCCGATACACTTCCGCATTAACGTGTGAGTCTTTCTTGTACATGCTGGCAATGAAAATACCTTTCCATTCAGGGTAACCTTACTTCGAGGCTGGAAGCTATGGCGCAGCCATTCGAGGCACCAAAAAACTTTAAGTGCGTTCCTTCTTTCCTGGGCCTTACACTCAGTGTGCTAATAATTACATTAGGATGTGAAAGTATTCGTTCTATACTATGCTGGGAAGACTCAACAGTCTTGTATTGTTTGTAACCCTTGCTAATATTAATGTTACTCAACCACTATTTGAGAAACAGCCTGCGTCTGTTTCGTACATAATCGAATCCCCTAAGATATTGCGTTAAAGCTAAATTGTATTAGCCATAATGCGCTAAATTGTTCTTGTAGAATTTTGAACTATTGGTGTGTTTGTGCTACACCCTACTTCCAAAACTGATTAAAGGTAGCTCTATGCACTCCGCCGGATGCGTGATCATAGGTGGGAAAACAAAGATCTCTACCAGGACACCATCATAATCGCTCCACAGCGTCCACCACGACTACTATATCCAACATTAGAAGCACGAATAACTAATCATGGTACATTCCAGATACCTATGTGGTTAATCCTTATCAAAAGGATTTATCTCATCAAGAACTTACATAATGCACTAAAGTCTCTTTAAACTAGTTTATATATTATAAGTATAAATAACTGATATAATAATAATGAAAATTTAAGCAACTTAAGGATGATTTGGAATTATAGTCTCACTCTGGACGTATAATACGTAAATATATTTATTTAGGTAACCTGATGTATGCACTTAATATCAGTATGTGAGACAAAAAACATGTATTATGGAATCAGGTGGTACTGAGTGAGCAAGTCTAATAATGTCATCATACTACGTAAGATAAGTTAATACTCTAGTTAGCAAATATATACACCATAGATTTAAGTGTAAAGAGATTTATATGCTAGTCTACAAAGAACTTATTCAAAACAAGAACAAGGAATTTCCAATGCAAGAGTTTTTGAAACTAGCCTTAAACCCACTTATACTTTAATGCAAATCAACAATCCTATAATACCCAAATGTTAATTTAATAATTAAATAATCCCATGTCATGATTGCTCCAGTATATATATAGGATGATAAATCAATGATCTATCTACAGAAGGCCTGTAATCAGCATATAATAAACAATGACTACGGAATAATTAGATCCACAAACTCTGCTGTATATTAGACATATTTCACCTTGAAACGTGACTAACCAATCACAAGATAAATTATATATATATATATAGAAGCTTCCCGTCTATTTATTTTTTGCAAACAGGTTTATAAAATAAGAAAAATATGTGAAAAATTCATGTTTATATTTATTTACAATATATTGTTTTTCAACAAAGCGCCGGGAGACTTCAAGCTTTACAAGATTGCATACTTTTCCTTTATTTACTTTTCTATCTAATAAGATGTTTACTTCATAGAGGTTGATATCAGGATGATAGGGCATATGTGTAATAGACTAACCATAACTAACCCTATCATATAATAATTAATCCATATATTTACTTATATTTGTATTTAAAAAATATATTTGTTATTGTATCTAGTTAATAAGTTATTTCTGGATGGAAGGTCATCTCTTAATGTAAGGAGTAAGCTCCGATACTAAAAAATTTTAACTTACCCTGTAAATAGTTTAATCCTTTAATTATATTATAAATTAATATGTGAAAAAAATAGTTTTATATATATGTACTCCAAAATCATATTAATTACCCATTAAATATATTAATATATTGCTATATCGATAAAGAATTAATATTTTAAGGAAGGATTTCTCAGAGTATATTTATCATACTCTTAGAGTTTAATAGATATTATTAAAAATATATATATATTAATATATATATATACGCTTATATAATTATACTAAATATATATATAAATAAATCCGACAGTATCTAAGACACCAAAGCATTGAACTTTATTTTTAAGTTTTAAGACAGCTTTTTGTGTTGAGCTTTAAATATACTCTTAATTGAATGAACATACCACTTTCTTACTGTATTAAATCTAGACATAATATATTTTGCAAATTCTATTTTATTTTTTTATTTTTATTTACTTTTGACTTTATTTGTTTCCGTGATATGAAATCATTTTCGTTCTAGGAATTATTATTATTATTATTATTATTATTATTATTATTATTATTATTATTATTATTATTATTATTATTATTATTATTATTATTATTATTATTATTATTATTATTATTATTATTATTATTATTATTATTATTATTATTTTTTTTTTTATTATTATTATTTTTTTTTTTATTATTATTATTATTATCATTATATTATCTGGGCTATCAAAGTTAGTAAGAAATACCTTGTGATTGGAAGCGTTAAGTTCTTTATCTTTCCGCTTTCATTTCTTTAAAGAAACCATTTTGGAAAACTTTTTTAATAGATTTTGTCTTAGGGAATGGATTTTATGTGTCTACTTTTGCCCAGATGCTTCGCGCCAAAACTGCTTCAAAACTTCCTTTTATTGAATTCAGAAAGAAGCGAAATTTGAAGCAATTGATAACAATAAAGATTATTATTAAAATACGCAAAGAACCTATATTGTTTTAAGATACCACATATATATGTATAGCACACACACAAACAATATAATTATATAATCTAATAAGCTTTATATAAAACATATATATATAAATATATATTATATATATAATAAATAATAATATATATATATATATATATACTATATATATATATATATGGCGGTTAATAGATGGGGTATGTCTTTGCCAAAATATTTACCCTTATCCAGAAAATTTGGATACATATATATATATATATATAATATATATATATATATATATAATATATATATATATAATTAATATAAAATAATATTATATATATATATTATTAATATTATTATATATATATATATATATGATATATGGTAAATAGTAGATGCATAGTGGCTTCACCCACAATTTTTATAAAAATCACAGGATATACTCTAAAAATATAATATTGAAGAATAAAAAAAAACAAACGTGGCGGTCTCTTTAGAGAAAAAGTTATAGCCTCTCAAAAATGTTAAAACTCCAATAGAATATTCTTATGAATTTTTTTTTTTTTTTTTTAAATCATAGATATACTCTAAAAAAAAATAAAGTTTAATAATCTTAAAAAAAAAAAAAACGAAAATATTGTCTTAAGGGAAAAAAAGTTTTAACAAGTCTTTCAAAGTTTAAACTTTTCCCATAGGCTTCCTTATAAAAAAAATTAGTTGGTCTCGTGCTCGTTTTAGGGCCATTCTAGATTTCTAGCTCAGGTTATGATAAGATTTGTTAAGTATACATAGATTTTTTTCTGTGTATACCTAACAAAACATACCATAACCTGAAACTAGAGGGCCTGATATGAGGACCTAACCTGGATGGATCAAAATTGAAAAGTCTATGGGAGTTTTAAACTTGAGAGGTTGTAGGCTTTTTTCCTAAAAAGACCGCCACGTTTGTTTTTATTTTTTCTTCATTATTATTTTTTTTAGAATATATCCTGTGATTTTTATGAAAATCAGGAGGTGAAGCCGCTATGTATTATTTCCATATATATATATATATACTTATTATAATATATATATAATATAATATTATATATATATATTATATTATATAATATATATATATACTAATATATATATATATATATATATATAAATATATCAGTGGCGGCTTTTGGGGATTTGAGGGATAGAGTGTGCAATATATATATATAATATAATATATATATAATATATTATATATAATATATATATATATAATATATATATATATATATATATTATATATATTATATAAATAATATATATATATATATATATATACTATATATATATATATATATATAATATCATATATATATATATATAAACCACAATTAAAATATAAATTAAAAAAAGTCTCTGTTTCAAAAAAATCCATGTGCGATGTTTTCAGAGCACAATTTTCACGTATTTGAAGAATAGAAACATGAGAGCGAGAGAGCGAGCGTGAAATAACGATAGACGGCAAATGGAAGGTAGGAAGTTTCAAATTTTTATTTTTTTAGTTTCACATGACAAGCTTCTTTCTGATACGGTAGCCAATGTATAAAATAATTTAGTACAACATGAAGAGTTTTTTAAAATTTTAAATTTACTGAATTAATTTTTTTTTTTTTTTTTTTTTTTTTTTTTTTTTACAGTCTGTGACCACCACTCACGGCAGAGCCCTATTCAGGGAGGGGTGTTCCAAGCTAAAATTCATCCACTAGCGCAAATTACGCAGATGAGCACAGGACGCAGGCTTTAAAGTGAGGGAGATTAAATTCAGCAGGAAAACAGAAGTTGAAAGAGAATTCCACAGAAAAGATGTAGGCAGGAAAGAAGGAAGCACCGCAAACGAACTAGCCTGGAGTTACTACATCAACACAAAAAACTCCCTGTGCGCAGACACATGCACCCCTGTGGAGAGGGGCGTCGTAAAGGTGCTGGTAACGCGAGTGGTAAGTAAGTCCCTCGAAACACCTGCCCGCGCCTTTGCGGTACCTATTAGAAAACAGATAAAGCAACCAACATCGCGCCGCAAAAGAGATTAGAGGATCAATGTGAACTGGGAAAGTACAAGAACAGTTTGATAAGCCTTGGCTTTTGGACCGACCCGTGTCCAAAAGCGGGTGAAACCAGAGCCCCCCCAGATATGAGAAAAGTACTCTATACACAAGGGCGGATAGGACCCTTGTATAGCTGGAGAAAGTAACTTGAGAAGAGGAAAAAAAAAAATCTCCAGTTCTCTAAACAGAACACCAGGTTTTTCTTTGAGGCCGCCACCTAGAGCAACCGTCTGTGCATGTGCAGGTTTCCAACACTTTTTTGTTTATTTAAAGGCGCAAGGATGTTTATATTGTCAAAGCGAGAGACGAGAGAACCGTCGAAAGAGATAGGAAAAGTTCTTAGAAGATGTTTTAGAGAGGGAAGATTGTAGAAGTGGAGTTTTAAAAGAAAATTGAATTTCACAGGTTGAACGACCCCAATCGCGAAATTCTATCCAATCAGCGGAATAGGAATCGGAAAGATTAAGACGAGAGGGCAATTCTAGAAGTTAAAAAAAGAGAGGGAGCAGAATGAAAAATGAGTTGCAAGAAATGAGGTATGGTCTGGTGAGGATTCGAAATCATCGCAATATATGATGTGGATTAGAGTTAGATGTGGCAGGTGAGAAAGATCATTAATGAAAAGTAAAAAAAGTAGAGAGATAAGACAGAACCCTGGAGAACACAACACTATGTAACAGAAAAAAAAGAAAAAGAAGTCGCTCCGATCAACCACAGCCGATATTGTATGGAGCGACTTGAAAGAAAGCTAAGACATAAGTAAGAGCAAAGAGAAGGAGGAAAACCCAAAGGAGGGGAGCTGGGAGAGCAGTGACGCTTGCCATTCCCGGTCAAATGCTTTAATGATATGTCAAAGGCCAGCCACGCAAGTCTCCCGTAGTTCCTGAGGGTGGAAAACCATAAATCGGTATAATAGGAAAGTATATGTCACCCCAGTAAGACCTCGAACGACCGAAAACCCGTACTGGCGATCCGAAAAGAAGAGAATGAGATTTCCAGCATGGTCTAGAAGTGAGTAGAGTTAAAGGAAGGCGTTTTCAAAAGATCTTAGATCAGCGTATACAGGTGAGAGCGTATAGGGCGATTAGTTAGAAGGGATCAGAGAGGCTTTCCTTTTTTCTTCAGAAAGGTTGGACATGTGCGTTGCTTCTTACACAGAGGAACGTGTTAGTATTGAGACATTTAGGAAATATGTTGAACGAGGGAGGGCCAGCTCGGAAAGCACCACTCCCTCAAAATCTCGGGGAGGGATGCCATCCGGGCCCCCCGCCTTCCTAACGTTCATGAGAGTTGCTCAGGAGGCCCATGCACCCGAAATCAACAAATTGTTAATCACATGGGCAAAGTACATAGGACACATGATAGGAGAAGGTGGAGTAGTAGGAAGAGAAGAATTGCAGAGTCCTCCAGGGTTGATTTAGAAGAAAAAATAGCAGTCCAAAAAGAATGAGGTTTTTTAAAAGTTGCAGATTACCAAACAGAGCCGATTAGGATAGATAAGAGGAAGGAAAAGGCAGAATTTACGAGAAGTTGTTAGAGGATGATTCTTGGACAAGGAGGCCAGAAAGGATTTGTCAGTAGCGAGAACCAAGGAAGGTAGCGCACTTGTCGTTTGATGAAAAGCCCGCTTTGCTCCGGTCGAAGAGTATCCCTGCAGACGATTTTCTAGCTGAAATGAAAATTAGCGAGAGTTGATAAGAATGAACGAGAATTTTTCCACCCCCGATAAGCGCTGTCTTCTAGCCTGAATGGCCAGAGGAGAAAGAAAACAGGCACGATCGAACCATGGATTATGAGTAGAGAGAAAAGATACTCAAGAAGGAAGAACCCTGCTCATTCCCGTCAAACGATTACCAGCTTCCCACCCTTAATTAAGGCAGAACCGAAGCGTCACAGAGTCAAAAGCAGTCATTCCAATTATAGCTAAGCCGTAGAGAAGCGACGCAGAAAAGGCCCCTCCCAATCAGCCCGAATCCAAATAGTTAGTGCCATGAAAAAACGCCGTAGGGGCAGGATGGAGCTGTTGTCGTGGAGAGAGAGAAAGTATTTAAAGTTTAAGAGGATATAAGGCTTGTGGTCAGATACCGATTAGAGACGAAGTATGTTGTATTATATTAGGAGAGAAGGACTAGGGTGTCGTTTTTTGAAAACATAGGTAAGTTAGCATGCTTTCCAATGACCATTTTGGTATGGACGATCCGGAATGTACGTGTGTAGCGTTCTATTGATTAGTCTGCTCCAGATGTTGAGAAAAATGCTGAATGATTCGGCCTCCTCCCCACCTAAATCAGAATGAGACCCCAACCATTCATGTTGTGTACATTGAAACCCCTAAATTAGAGACCTCAGTATTTGATTGAGAAGATATAACAAGGTCTCGTGAGAGGTAGTTTAAGAATTCAAAGAAAGAGTGAAAAATCTGTTCTGTTAGATCAAAGGAGAACAGAGCAGAAGCATCAAGATTATTGTAGTTAGAAGGAAAGAAGATAGCCACCAGAAGCATCGAGAAAGTTAGGTGAATCAGATTCACGAGAACGTGGTTTACTAGGTAGTATTAATGTTATACATAGGCACAAACAACTCCACCCTCAGACGGAAATTATGTGAAATCAAGTATAGTTAGCAATTACGTTTTAAACGAGGTTTACGAGGTGTGAATTCTTAGCCCATCCTGGGTCTCAGATAAGAGCAAAGGTGTTGAGTTATTAGAGTAAGAGGGTGATATTCCACAGAGGGCAAATTAGATTGTGTTAAGCGCGGATTTGGTAAGTTAATTAGGAAAGCCCACCGCCCTATGCAAATATGGCCAGTCTTACACACACTCTACACACACAAATTAAAAACAATAGACAAAAAAAAAAAAAAAGAAGAAATTGTGATAAAAATTAAACAAACTAATCCTAACTTAAAAATTTAAGCACTAAAATCAATTATAATAAAAAAAAATATACTACTATATATTAACTGATAAAACCAAACTTAAACCTAAAAAACTTTACTACACTTGCTAAAATTTATAAACCTACACTAAAAGAAAAAAAATGAAAAAAACTAAATCCAACTTAAAAATTTAAGTACTATAATAATTAAATTAAATAAAAAAATATATACTACTAAACACTGAAAAACTAAAACTTAAGCCTAAACAACTTAACTACACTTCCCCTTTGCTACACTTTCTAAAATTTATTAAACCTACAAAAGAAAAAAAATGAAAAAAAAAAAAAACCTAAAACTTATCTTTTAAAATCTGAATTATCCTCGAAGAAACGAATAAATGATTAATCACTTGAGGTATAATATTTCTGAAACAGTTTTAGAATAAATGATTAATTTCACTTTGGTACAATTTAATAGAACTCTCAATAATTAAAAACAAAACGAGATTTGAGAAAAACACACCACACTCACGATAGGAGTTGTGCGATGATTCATTGAATCTGGTGATATAAAGATATGTATACTTGATAACGGTAATCGTTATTAAATTACACGTATCATGGAGAACATACTATAGTATGAAGATATACTATTCAGCATCAGGATTATTTAATATTAGTGAATTCTGGTTTTTTGCTCTAATATATATTCGAAATAGTTGTTGTAGAGTTGGGGAGTGTGTTGTTGTGGTGTTTGATTGAGAAGTGAGGCTTGTAATAAAGGGAGAGGTATAAATCTTAAAGACTTCAACCAAGAGCACTTGTTTAAGCCGATCTTTGTGGGTAATTGTTGTCTATTGCTCTGCTTTCACAAATTCATCTTTCTCATGAGAAGATTATAGGATAAACTATCAAATGTTAATTATATATTTTCCTGAACCCAGATAATTGTTCCCTGTTTTTATCTTAGCTGTTCTTTCTGAATTGGTGTAATGATTAATCAACTTAAGGCAGATAAAATATGTCTTATCGTTTGGGTTCTTATTAGGTGTGCGGAAATTAGATACAGGACTAGATATAGTATTCATTGCGCGAGTAGTTTATCTGTTATATACTATTTGTGGTGTCTGAATGGAGGTTAAACCTCTTGATAATATGAGGTATGTGTGAGGTAATTGGTGTGCGTTGGTGGTAAGTTTGTAATTTACGTTAATTGAGCTGGTGTGGTAGTAGGTGACACTTCGCTGTTAGTGATTGGGATTTTTGCTTATGTTGTGGAGTAATATTATGGTTTATGGATATTTGATCTGTATTTATAATATATACATTAATTAGTGATATAAATGGTCATAGTATTAGTCGATATGTACATTAATTTATTAATATGAATGTGTCTATAGGAATATATATATATATATATATATTATATATATATATATATATATATATATATATATATTATATATATATATAGTTATATATATATATATATATAATATAATATATATTATATATATATATGGATGTATATATGTCAATGTGTAGTAGGGTTTTATTATATATAGCTAGTAGATTTAATAATATTATAAGCTGAGTATTATGATCTAAATGTAATGTTTTAATAAAGTGAACGGAGTATATGTGATATCTTCATTATTGGTGATGATATAGGTTATTGTTTAATGTGTTGTTTTTATTATAGTTATTTAAGTATTTGTTTATATTTATTATTTTTTGATCATTTTTTGATCGTTGGTTATTATAATTGATTTATGTATGTGATGAGTGATTATCTAAGTGTTGTGAATTATATAGTGGGAGATGCGAGAGTAGTGTAAGTGTGTGTAGTCCTATATCTTGCGATCAATGGTTTTAATCACTGTGCAATGAGAGTTGACGATCTTAGTTGTTTGTATGATGTGATCAGAGTTTATTGTATTGGAGTGTGGTGTTGTGTTTTAGGTTATAGTATAGATGGTTTTTGTATACTGAGTTGTGAATAGTAGTTATATATTTGGTCTAGTTCTTGAGTATCTCATTTTATTATAAGTATATCAATGTTTACATTTATTAGGAGATATAGTAAGTGTAGTATGTATGAGTTAGTATAGGTTCGATAAGTCATAGTCTTATTATGATTTGTACTTGGTGATTGTGTTTGAGGACTAGGAAGTTCTGTGATTGTGAGTAAGTGATGGATGTAGAATATATTGTTTATGAAGTATATATATGTTGGGTATGATGTGTTACTTTTGTCTGAGGGGGTTGTAGTTTATTGTTTAAGTAGTTTTTGAGTTATGTTTGTTGAGTGTTATTATGTAGGTGTGATGATTGGTGTGTGTGAAGAGTGAGTGAGGAGTTAGGATTAGATTAGGTGGTGTATCTTGGTGGTGGGTTGATTGGTAGTATATAGATAGGGATAGGAGTTTTTAAGGATAGGTGATGTTAGTTGAGATATTATGTAGGGTTTAATTGTGAGATTATATATACATATATATATATATATGATATATATATATAATTATATAATTATATAATAATATATATATATATATATATATAATATATATTATATATATAGCTAACGAAAACATGAAAACATATTTAATAATTATAACGTACCTATTTATTTGTAAATGAAAAGCTTGTTTCATATATTTACCAAAAATACTTAATTTTTAAAATCACATTCCAATTGAACAATTTCTTATGCCTATCATTTTTTAAAATAAGCTCTCAGTTTTTTATAGATTAAGTTTTTAAGCGTTTTTTTATTTAATATAAAATCATAACCACTTACTCCATTATGCGATTATTCACTTAATTTAGTATTATATGCTAAATACCTCTTTAAATAAAGTTATATAAAATTAATATTCAAATCAGAAGATCAATCAGACTCCATTCGATACAAAAATTTCAAAGAAACTGCCACAAGAACCACATATTTCGTACATATTTACGGGGAGAACGAGAACGAAAGATTTCATAAATATTATCGATTATTTAATCGATTTTATTTTTTTATAGGTATTTAAATAATTTTCCCGCTCCCTTATAAGTTGACGTAGGAAATGACGTTATTGTCTCGTCGCTGGTATAAGGTATATCAAGGAATTTGTTTTGGGACTATAGAATACAGAGTAGGAGCGAAGAGAATTACTTAATAAATTGAACATTTACATTTTATATTAGTAAGTAGAACCATCATTAGAGTGAGCCGACTATGTTATTGTGTATCATTGTTGGGAGTGTAATATTTTTTTCTTTTTAAAATTATGGATGCAAAAATAGCTTCTTTTTTTAACTTTTATATAAAAATTTAATAATTTAGTTATACTTAGAAAATTTAATTTTTCAATTATTTTTTAAAACCTAAAAAATATTGGGTAGAGCTACCTACCCGGCCTACCTATAATAGCCCCTGAATATATAATATAATAAGGCTATATATATTATATATATATTATATTATTATATATATATATTATAATATATATATATATTATATATAATATATATTATATATTATATATATATATATATATATATATTATATATATATATATATATATAATATATATATATAATATATATATATATATATATATATATATATATATAATATATATATATATATGTTTTATTCTGCCAAAAGTCATTTTATCAAAATAGAAGAAAATATCACGTGTGATCTCTATTGTTATCTATACCAACATTTCCAATTGATTTCTTTGTGATTTTTTCTTAATAATTTCATAATCTTCAGAATTTAGAGCTCTGGTTTTATGAATTTTTCTTGAATACTCCCTTAGAAGGATTCGTGTAAGTCAATACGATACTTAAATAAATAAGGTCTTAATTAAAGAAGTTCGTATAAGTCAATATATATCAATTGTACTATATTTAACACAGTTTAACGTTCTTTTTTTTTTCTTTTTTTTTTTGTATACCAGTAATTGCTGACTTATAGATTTGTTCTGCTGTTTTTCAAAGCTCATAAATTATTTGCTATAGTCTATATTTCCACGGTGGTATCTTTTCTTTGTTCTTTCAACTTTTTCCTGCTTTTTTGGTTTCACTTCTTCTTACCTAATGTTGTAGTGAACTTTTAATATTTATGGTTTATCAGTTTCAAAAAGTAGTTATGTGTTAAATTTAATATATTTATTACCTATTCTATCACCATTACCACTTTCCGAACTATTTCATTGTTAACCTTCTGAAGCCTACACATTTTTTAGTTGATTAGCTCAAATGCATTGTCTTACACCATTTGCTGATCTCTTTTCAACAATTATTTTTTTCATTATCTTTATCTTTGCACTCTCCATGCGCTGAATATATTTTCTCGGCATTCAAAGTTTTCAGCCTTCATTTCCCTATTTGACATATCCACTTCATTTGCTTCTCTAATGGGTAATTGCAACAATTGCTATTTTTTTTATTTGTGTTTTGTCTTATTTAACTCATCTTTCACAGTTTTATATCTAGATTTTAATTAATATTTTATCTAGTTTTTACGTCATCTCACATTTTTTAATGAACACAAATATAATTAAAACCAATTTCATAGATAATAATTCAAATAATTTAAATCTGATTTCAGCTATGAAAAAAACGCCTAACACTACTATTTCACGATGCCAGATTATGCCAATATCTTCCTCTTCGTTTGTAAAGCAAATAAAATATAACTTCTCCAATTGCTGATAAAAAAGATGATGCCAGAACGCCTTCATTTGGAAGATTATTTATTATTATTATTATTAGTATATACTATATATATAATATATATATATATATATAATATATATATATATATATATAATATATATATATATATATATATATAATATATATATATATATATATAATATATATATATATATATATATATATATATAATATATATATATATATATATATATATATATATATATATATATATATATATATATATATAAGTAATATATATATATTATAATATATATATATATATATATATATATATATATATATATATATATATATATATAAAGGTGGGCCGAAACCAAAAAATAAAAAAGTGTCTCCTCTAATTACTTGGCTTTTGATGCAACATGAAGATTTATGACAAACAACCATGTGGTTACCAGTTTTAGCCGACCCACTTGAGGTTATATAAAAGAACTAAAAAAATTGTCCAATTTCTTAGGTTAAAAATCCTTAAATTCTTCCTAAAATGCTCAATTTTTTTTCAATGAGTGTTAAGATTTTCCACTAAAAGATGCAGAATTTAATGTTAAACAATGTTTATTTAATAATATTTTCTTGTAACACCTATATTTAAAAAGTTATTTACAGAAAACTAAAAACAAATTGACTTTTTTTTCAAAAATTGACTCATTTTATATCTATTTGGTTGTTTTTCAGATACATAATTAAATAAATATCATCAATTTTAATATATTTAGCGATGTCTACAAGAAAAACAGCAAATAAATACATTTTTTTCCCAATAAAAAAAAATAAAACCCATTGTTGAATGAATGGTTTAAACCCTTAGAAGGATTTCCTTTTGGAAAACTTCCCACTTTAAAGCAAGTGCTTAAAATATGTCTTTATTTTAAAGACTATTGGAAAGACAGTGTTCAGAGAGATGTTAGTGTAGAACTATTCAATCTATGGGTAAATTATAATGTGTATCCAATATCTGTCATTGGAATTAAAACAAAGCTCAGCAGTTACATTGAAAAAATTTATAAATTTGTGAACTATGATAAAAAGAAAAGAGGACAAAAATATGAAACAGATGCAGCAGGTTTTATAGAAGAGGCAAATCAACTATTTGGTGTACATCAAAAAGACCACAAGAAACTGGCAGAAATTGAAAAGAAGTTTCTACTAAAAATGACAGATGAAGAGTACAAGTTTTATGGGGTGAGTATAACATCAAAAGTTTAGACCCAGCTTTAAAGCATTTACTCAAATACTCAATTCAAACTTAAAATTATATTATATAAAAAAAACTATATAAAAAGTGTTTTATAGAATTTTTCCATTTTCAGGATCAAAAAACCAACAGGCCTGGCTACTGCACTTCTAAGCTAGTTCCTGAAACACCTTCTAAAGCCAAATTCAAGAAAGTCTTAGTTCAAAAAAAGCTAGGAAACTGGATTCTTCTGAGATGAAAGCAAGCTGCTCTTTTCAAGGACTTGAAGAAGAAAGTCCTCAAGTATCTGGAGAAATAGAGAAATCAGATGCAGAAATGTCCGAGTCATTTTCAATTAGTAATGATTCAGATCCTAATTATAGTGGAGAAATGTCAAGTTCTGAGCAAAATCGAACAAGGCTACGAATGCTTGCTGAAATGTGTGACAGGTAATTTAAGTAAAAAAAAAAAAAAAAAAAAAAAAAAAAAAAAAAAAAAAAAAAAAAAAAAAAAAAAAAAAAAAAAAAAAAAAAAAAAAAAAAAAAAAAAACAATCTTACAAATCAATGCTTCATTAGACATTGAAATATTAAATTAATTAACCAAATCTCTTTAAAATTATTTTTCTTATACATAGTACAAAAAATCTCTTTTTCAGGTATTACAAATAAGTGATTGAGCTGGTGCAGCTATTGCTCTGCTACATTGGTAGATTTTGGAGTTATCACCCAAGACAAAATGCAGCCATATTATTGCACTAGTTAAGTATTTACTATATACAAATTACCACTAAATTACCTATCTACAATTATTTAGTTATAATTATATAATTATAATTGCTTAGAGCATAACAACAATACCTTTCAGAAATAAATTAAGAAGAAAAAGGGAAAAATTGCGAGCAGAAGCGCAGAAAAAAGAAAAAATCCTGCTCGAAAAGGTCACAGGAATAGGCTTCGATGGCAGGCGAGATGCAACCCTTGTGAATTGTGAAATTAATGGGAAATATCATACTTCAACACTGCTGGAGGAGCATTATGTCATCACTGGTGAACCAGGTAAGTAATACTAAGTATCAAGCACCTATATATTATGAAAATTAAACTACCTATATTTATAAAATATTCTGTACCTATGTTATTAGAAATTTCTATTTTCAGATGACTTTTACCTTGATCAGATCACACCAAAAAGCGCCAAGGGAATAGATGTAGCTCATGGAATATTCAAAAACACTACAGGGAACAGAGCTTCAAACAAGACTGAACTTAGCAAAGGCAGATGGAACCAATGTCAATACTGGTCATTCACGTGGTTCCATTAGATATTTGGAAATGTTTCTAGGAGTTCCATTACAGTGGGATATTTGCATTGCATCTAAATGAGTTACCTTTAAGGCATATTTTTATGAAAATTGATGGAACTACCAAAGGGCCAGATAAATTTTCTGGAGCCATTGGCTCACAGCTGAATGGCAATGTTTCAAAATGGGGTGTTGCTAAGTTTAGGCCAATTCCAAATCCAAAATTTGTCATACTAGACAATAAAGTCATTGATGACTTATCGACTGACCAGTACTATGCTTATCGCATCTGTTGGGGTGTAATCACAGGGAACATAGATGATGATTTAGTCTTTTTAGAAGTTGGACCTATGAACCATCTCGTGGCTACATTAGCATGCAGAATCTTGCGGTATTATGTTCCATTTCCAAAGCTACTAAAAATCTAAAGCTGATTGCCGAATATAGTAAAGGTGTATTTTCCTAGTGGTTTGATATTAAGATTAATAAATATTTAACTAACGGTCCCAAAAACCTATTTAATGTGATTCAAAGAATCAATAATTCCTGATTCAAATGCCAGGAACATTTGTTATAACAAGTTATAAACGGCAGATAATAACCAGTCTATTGCTATGGTGAAATAATCTAACTCAATATGCAGAACTGTATAAAGCCGAAACGAGTGAATGAACGAGTCAAACGGAAAGCGAGATATAACTAAAAGTATTTGCAAATTTGAAAGAAGCACTCATAGAAAAACTATTCATGAGGTGAACAAATGATAGATTTGTAGGAGAGAAACGTTGCAGAGTGATGATGACAATGAAGCCAATCTTAGGAAATGTTAATTTATATAAAGCAATTTAATCGATATTTTATGATAGTAATAAACCCACTAAAAATGTCAAAAACTTTACATATTTAAGAGACTTACAACCCACAGTGGGTCAGATAAAAAGAAATAAACCATAGATATATATCATCATAAAATGGTGCTTTACAATCAAAAGCAGGTATTAGGAGGCGGACAACTTTTGATTTGTTAATTTTTTCATCCTTTCAGCCCACCTAAGAATATATATATATAATATTATATATATATATATATTATATATATATTATATTATATTATTATTATATATATTTACTGATTTAATAAACTTTGTAATATAATATATATATAGATTATATATATATATATATATATATATATATATATATAAAATATACTAGATATATATATATATATATATATATATAGTATATATATATATATATAATAATATAATATATATAATAATAATATTATATATATATATATATATATAGTATATAATATATTTATTATAGTAAATATATTATATATTATATATATATA
>JABUQX010070431.1:2500-10000 GCA_015478945.1 Trachelipus rathkii | reverse complement strand
TATATATATATATATATATATTATATATATATATATATATATATTATATATATATATATATATATATATATATATATATATATATATATATAATAGTGTATATATATATATATATGTTATTATACATACAATTGTGTGAGAGCAGGAGCTAATATGTTGAATGGTTATATATATATATATATATATATATATATATATATATATATATATATATATATATATATATATATATATATATATTTACAGCTGTCACCACCACTCACCGGCGGAGCCCTATTCAAGGAGGGGGTGATAAACGCAACAAAAATGTCTCCATCTAACTCAGAATTCGCAGATGAGCACAACAAACCTAGGGTTTTAAGTCGGTGAGATTAAATTAAGCAGCAAACACAGAAAATGGAAGAGAATTCCACAGAGCAGAGGTGGAAGTAAAGAAGGAAGCACCCCAGCGAGCAAGTCTTTAGTTACTAATGTAGACACAAAACTCATGTGCAGACACAGCCCCCCTTGTGACACGATGATGTTGTAAAGGTGGTGGTACGCTAGTGCTTAGCTCCCTCGAGCACTTGCCGCTACGGTACCTATAGAAAAGAGATAAAGCTCCAACATCGCTCCACAAAGATAGAGGGTCCAGTAAATTGAAAGTTCAGAACAGTTTATAAACCTTTTAGCCTTTGACTCGACTCTAACCAAAAGCAGGGTGTAACTAGAAAGCCACCCCAGATATGAGAGCAGTAATCCATACAAGGACGGATGAGACCCTTGTATAGTTGGAGTAACGAGAAGAGTGAAAAGGCTCGCAGTCTAAACAGAACTCCCAGTTTCTTTGAGGCCGCCCTAGCAACCGTTGTGATTTGAGGTTTCCAAGACATTTTTTTGTTTATGTTAAGACCAAGGATATTCTTCTTTTTTTTTTCAATAGAGGTGTTCCTCAGGGTTCTGTGTTGTCTCCTACTTTATTCCTACTTTTCATTAATGATCTTCACATCTACACATCTACACATCTAACTCTATCCACTCATATATATGTCAATGACTTGACCCTTCATTCTTAAACTCATCTAAAATCTGCTTCCTCTTTACTTCTTGAATTGCCTCTCGTCTTAACTTTTCGATTTTATTCTAGCTGATCTGGATAGAATTTCCCGATGGGTAGTCTCAACCTTGTGAAATTCAATTCTTTAAAAACCCCAACTTCTACAAATCTAGCTCTATAAGGCACCTTCTAACTTTCCTATCTCTTTCGACGGTTCTCTCGTCTCTCCTGTTGACAATATAAACATCCTTGGCCTTAACATAAACAAAAAATATGTCTTGGAAGCCTCACATCACAACGGTTGCCAGGGAGGCCTGAAAGAAACTGGAAAGTCTGTTTAGACAGCGAGACTTTTTTTCCTCTTCTCAGTTACTTCAACTATGCAAGGGTCATATATATATATATATATATATATATATATATATATATATATATATATATATATATATATATATATATATTATATATATTATATAATATTACATATATTACATATATATATAAGCAGTTATGCTGGCGTGCAAGGTTATATAGCAAGATGCTATTATTGATATATATTATTATTATTATTATATATATATATTATTATAAATTTAGTACAAACATATATATATATATATATTACATATATATATATATATATACATATATATATATAAATATATATTATTATTATATTATTATTATATATATTATATATATTATTAATTTCACACATTACATATATATATATATATTATTATTATATATATACATATTATTATTATATATTATTATATATATATATTATTATTATTATTATTATATATATATATATATTATATATATATATTATTATATTATTATTATTATACATATTATTACATTATTATTAATATTATTATTATTATTATTATTATTATTATTATATTATATTTATTATTATGCTATTATTATATATTATATTATTACATATTATTATTATACATATATTATTATATTATTATATATAATATACATTATTATTATTATTATTACATATTATTATTATTATTATAGATTATTATTATATATATTATTATTATATATATATTATTATTATTATATATATTATTATTAGTTATTATTAGATATACATATATTATTATTATTATTATTATTATTATTACATATTACATATTATTATTATTATTATATTATTATATTATACATATTATTATTATATATATTATTATTATTATTATTATTATAATATTATATATATATAATATATACATATTATTATTATGTTATAAGATATGTTATTATTATATACATACACATATATATATATATATATATAAGAAGAAAGATATATATAGTATATATATATATATATATAAGTATATATATATTTATATATATATATATATGTTGTTATATATATATATATATATATATATATATATATATATATATATATATATATATATATATATATATATATATATATATATATATATACGGAGGGTATATTTCCAAGAAATTGGAGGAGAGCAGTAAAATAGTATCCTTATATAAGGGTACTATAAGGATACTATACTATATAAGGAGGATAAGGATAACTGTAGGAATTATAGGGAAATTAGTCTATTAGATGTTGTAGGGAAGATATATGCTGGTATTTTGTTCGAAAGAGTGAGTCGAGTGACTGAAGGACTGATTATGAAGAACAAGGTGCGTTTAGAAGTGGTAGAGGATGTGTGGAATCAAATCATTACATTGAAACAAATGATTGAGAAAATGAGGGAGGAGAAGAATAAATTGTATTTAGGTTTTATGGATTTACAACAGGCGTATGATAGGATTAATAGGGAAGCTCTATGACAGGTGTTACTAATATATATGGTGTTTGTGGTAAGCTTTTGAATAGAATCCAAAGTATGTATGACGATAGTGAAGCGTGTGTAAGAATAAATAGAGTCGAAAGTGATTGGTTTAATATTAATAGCGGAGTGAGGAAGGGA
This sequence comes from Trachelipus rathkii, assembly GCA_015478945.1. Taxonomy (NCBI): domain Eukaryota; kingdom Metazoa; phylum Arthropoda; class Malacostraca; order Isopoda; family Trachelipodidae; genus Trachelipus; species Trachelipus rathkii. Next base: position 6,979 of record JABUQX010070431.1, on the reverse strand, counting down.
TGTATTATGTCTCCTTGGTTATTCCATTTGTATATGGATGGGGTTATGAAAGAATTAGAGGTGGAGGTAGCAGGGGATGGTGTTAGAATGATGGAGAATGGAAGAGAGTGGAGGGTTCCCTACTTATTATTATATGAGGATGATTTGGTTTTGTGTGGCGAATCTGAAGAGAGTTTGAGAGGATTTTTAGAGAGATTTGGTAGAGTGTGTTAAAGGAGGGGTTTGAAAGTAATCGAAGATAAGAGTTATGTTATGATTGTGAGTGAGGACAGTCCTTGGTGTGAAGTTATGTGGATGGTGAGCAGTTGGAGAAAGTGTTTGAGTTTAAATATTTAGGATATATGTTGGATGAAAAAGGAACGGATGATGCAGAGTGTAGTAGGAAAGTTGTGAATGGTAGGAATATGGCTGGAGCAATTAAATCCTTGGTGGATGTAAAGGGACTAAGTCTCGAGTGTGCTAGGGTCTTACATGAGGGTATGTTGTTACCTGTGTTAATGTTTAGTAGTCAGACTATGGTCTGGAATAAGAGGTATAGATCTAAAGTTCAATGTGTTCAGATGGACAGTCTTAGGGGCGTGTTAGGTGTGAGGAGAATTGATAAAATGAGGAATGAACGTATTAGAGAGTTGTGTGGTGTAATGAAAGGGGTAAATGAGGGTATAAAGGAAAGTACATTGAGATGGTTTGGTCATGTAGAAAGGATGGATGATAATTGGTTGGTTAAGTGAATGTATAGTGGTGAGTGTGCTGTGAATCAGCCCTCTGGGAGACCGAAGAAAAAGTGGATTGAGTCAGTAAAGGAATGCCTGTAGGAAAGAAATGTGAGCTTGGCAGAGGCGAGAAGAAAGGTGAAGGTATAAGCTGGGCTGTAGGGCTGGGCTTTCTTTTCGACTTGCGTCATATTCTTTTACTACTTTTCTCTTTCCGGTGCATGTTGCGCACCTTACCCCGTCTTGGGGAAAGAAGGTGGCTGATGATTATATATATATATATATATATATAGAGTATATATATATATATATATATATATAGTAAAGAATATATATATATATATATATATATATATATATATATATATATATATATATATATAATATATATATATATATATATATATTAGGGATACTGGAATCGAAATTTTTAGTTCGGCCGGAACTGGAATTAGCCGGAATCCCAAAAAAATTCCGGCAGGAACCGGAATTTCTAAAAACTTCCTATAATTTTAAAGAAATGTAAAAAACTTTTTTTAAATAACTTTCAATAAGGCATTGTAATCTTATATATATATATATGTTATATATAAGAGTATTTATATATATATATACGGTTCATGTACACATGGAGGGAGATTGTATTTTTTTTATATAAAAATTTATAATTTGTATATATATATATATATATATATATATATATATATATATATATATATATATAAGCGTATATATCAGGGGTGGCCAACCCTTGGCGCATTGGATGATTATATGTGGCGCATTGCTACGGGCTACTTTTTGGGATATTTTATATTTTAACTGGGTTACGTCAGCCTATTTCTTAAGAATTTATTTAATGAACACTAAAAATTCATTTTATTTCCAGAAATTTGTTAAATCTGACAAGATATAAAGAAGTATGTAACAAATATCGTAATGTTATGCATTTTTTTTTGTAGCGTCGACTCTCATATCCAATATATTTTCCCGCCAAAACCCATATTTGAAACATGATTTTAAATTACCTTGCAATAAAACATCGTCAATGATCATCAGTTGAAATTTTGTGTTTATTAGTGATAGTGAGGCAGTGTTCTCTCATATTTCTTAAATTATTTGCTTTTTATTTTTTCATAATTGAGCATATTAGAAATTAGTGCCGTATTTTTAAATCAAAGAATTCTAAAAATATAATTAATAGAGAAATCATATATTCTGTGATTTCTTTATATATATATATATATATATATATATATATATATATATATATATATATATATATATATATATATATATATATATATATATATATATATATATATATATATATATATATATATATATATATATATATATATATATATATATGGCGCATTTGAACTCGTCTGTGAAAAATTTGGCACATGGTATGCAAAAGGTTGGCTACCCCTGATATATATGGAAATAGTTAAGTTCAACAGACTCTATCGAAATATCGATTTTTTTTCCATGTAAAATTACTAAAACAGTGGTGCCAAACCTCTCTCATAAATAAATTTAATTAATCTACCCAATTTTTTTTTTTTAAATTCGTTTTATATATATATTAGGTTATGAAAAGTTTTGTTAATTATAAACAGTAAATCTGTCTCGACTTAACCCAACTTATCATAACCTCACTTATTTTTCGAACGTAAACAGAAATGATATATGAAAACCTCGAATAATGTTGCTTATTAAAATATCGCACGTTTAGCAATTTTTTATTACCAAGATTTGGCAACGATGCTTCTATGAATATCAAAACATTGATTGATTTTAAAAAAAAAATATATATATTTTTTAGAATCTGTGAACTCAACTATATATATATATATATATATATATATAAGGTTATATATATATATATATATATATATATATATATATATATATATATATATATATATATATATATATATATATATATATATATATATATATATATATATATATATATATATATATGTATATATATATATATATATATATATATATATAAATATATATATATAATATATATATATATTATTATATATATATGTATAAAAGAGTTATATTACATATATATTATTATATACTTATATATATATATTGTTATTATATTATTATTATTATTATTATTACATATATACATATATATATATATACATATATATATATATATATATATATATATATATATATATATATATATTATATATGTATATATATATATGGAAAGATATATATATATATTGTATATATATATGTTGTTAAGAATAAATATATATATATATATATATATATTAAGGCTGGTTATTATATCATATATTATATATTATATTATATTACATATATATATATATATGGTAATAGTTGAGTTCAGCAGATTCTAAAAAATAGATTATTTTTAAACAAAAAATTATATTTTTTTTTATTTGTCTTTTTAGATTTAAGTAATTTAACTTCAATAGAAATAAAAAAAAATAAAATAATAATATTATAGCAAGGCTACCTGTTCCAATTTTCTACACTATTGTCAACAAAGGATAATGTTTTTTGAAACAGGTTTCTTCTATTTCTGATGTAAGATTTATCAATATTACAAATAATATCAGGTGCTACTATTAAGCATTAATCGACCTCTTATTCACCATTAAAATTATCCGATTCTTAATATCGTTATTTTTTTTAGATATATGAAGTTTTTAATATATTTTTTTCAATTTTCAACAGACTATTGGCACTGTAACCAGTAAGTCTGTAACACTCTTTAGTGTTGCTGTTTCATTGTGTCATAGACTATAGGCCATATTTTAAGATTTTGATTAGGTTTTTAGGTTTATTAGGTTTGTAGATTTAGGTTTTTGATTTAGGTTTTAAGGTTAGGTTAGGTTAGGTTAGGTTAGTTAGGTTAATTTACGCAACTAACCTAACCTAAAATAACCTAACCTAACCTAAACTAACCTAACCTAACCTATCGACTAGGCGACTTCAGTCTTTTCTATTATTTTAACCTTGTAATGTTCACAGATATTCAAATGCATAAATGTTTTTTAAAAAATATAAAAATTAAATAAAGCACATATATTAAGCATATATTAAACATTAAGTAAACATATATTAAACACAATTCGCAATAATTTCATACAATAAACACATTGCTTGAGTCGCTGAGTTGACCTTGAGCGACCGTGAGCGGAGCGACTCCTAGCGAGTAACCATATACTGAGTTTCCAAAAGTTATCGAATTCTGAACTTTTGCCATATATATATATATATATATATATATATATATATATATATATATATATATATAAACAAGTATATATATATATATATATATATATCAAAATCAATTTAAAGACGCAAAATGTGTGGTATCGGTAAAGTATCGGTCAAGTATCGGCCATATTAACCAATGCCGATACCGATACTACTACTCACAAAATTGCCGTACCGATACATCAAAAATCGACCGATACCACCGATGTCGATACTTATATATATAGCAAGAAGAAAGGCAAAGTATATATATATATGAGCAGTATATATATATATATATTATTGGTTGACTGTTATTATTAAGTTATATATATATATATATATATATAAATTCTTATATATATATTATTATTATTACAAATATTATTATACATATTATTACATATATATATGATATATATATATTGTTATTATATTATACATACATATATATATATATAAATATATATTAGTTATTATTATTATTATTATATATATATTA
>JABUQX010070430.1:37500-50000 GCA_015478945.1 Trachelipus rathkii | reverse complement strand
TTGTAGGGTTTGTTCTTTTGATTGTTTGTCTTTGTTGCTGTTTGCTTATCATGTGCCATTGTTCTCCAATTTTCCAGCCAATAACCTTTACTACTCTCCCTATTGAAGTTGGTACTTGTTGCAAATTGAGTGTGTAACCACTTGATGCACCTTTGATTTTTACAACCTACCTGATTTATGAAGTTTCGTGTCATGCTACTCAAGTTGCTTCATTTAAGAGATATCAATTGCTGCTTGAATTTGCATGGGGATCTTCTTCCTGAATTGTTAGAAAAACCAAACCTTGACAGTTGTTAAGGTATGTGTGTGTTTTTATCCTTGCTATTTTATTTCATTTATTATTTTTTTTTTTAACTTATGGTAGTAATGGTAAAATACTTTCATCTTTTAAAATACTTTTCTCCATGATTATGAACATAGATAGTTTGATATGTTTCTTAATAGTGTATTATGCTCACGTAGGTTTTGGGTTTAGGACCCGAACTCTTATTTGTTTGACGAAGGAAACTTTCAATCTTTTCTCCCAACGATTCAATTTCCCCCAGAAAAAGCTACTTTTTCATCGGAAGAAACCGAAATTATATTTTTTTCAAAGATGTCTCAGGTATTAGTTAATGATTTACCTGTATGAACTTACAACATTGTTTTTGTGAAGTTTATAAAGCATTATATAGATTTTGTTTTTTGTAATAAGTTTATTGAACCAAGTTCTTTCGAATTAACGTTAATTATAGTGGTCATTGATTGATTAACTTTCATTTTGAACTGACCAGTATATGTTTTTACCGTTGGTAACAATAGGGTTGCGCTATACGTGTTTTTTTTATTTACATTTCTTTGTTTTTATAAGTTGAACCTTGAGTGTGAGGTGGACAGATATCACCTCTTATGTATTAGGTGACTCTAAACTTAAAAGAAAAACATTCAAAAGGAAGCGTGTGATGGTGTTATACCCTATAGACTATTAATGTGTTTTTTTTTGGTTTATGTTCTTTATTATGCTTTACCAATTTTTGTAGTTTTTAAGGTACCCATTTTTGTAATTTTAAGGTCTCAATTTTTGTAGTTTTAAGGCAGAAATTTTGGGGATAAAATTAATAAATATAACCATGGTTATATAGAGAAGTTGTACACTATACACACTGCTCAAAAAAGAAAATTATTGTTAAGTTAAAGAAAAACCAGATACTACATGGTGATTCGGTACACAAGCTCAAAGAAAAACAAAATTTAGCTGATAAGATACAGTTTTTCTGTAGTGGTAATTTTCTACTTATTTGGTAGAATATTTTTTTTTGATCCATCCATAATATTTATTGAGTAACTAAATGAAACGGTTACGTCTGTAAATAAAGAATCCAATGTCTAAATACAGTTTAAGCATAAATTGAATCGTTTTTAAAACCTCTCATATCTTGTATGTTACTATATTGGGTTTTGCATGAGCATGAGGATATACCTGTCTCTCTCTCTCTACTCTCAAACTCTTGCTGCACTGAACCTTTATCTGATTCTCCATCTACCTTTTGGTGTTGGAACTGTACAAATCTGGTGGTAGTCAGTAAACTTGGAACTTTAAGTTTTTTTTATCTAGTTACTGTAATTTTTCTTAGCGAAGTGTGTGCTGGATTGAGAGTATTGTTTACATTTGAGGAAGTTGGTAAGATTTCCTTCCTAATAATAACCTTTGGTGATTGGACCTCTAGATCCTTGTAAAACCTTCATTGTATTTTTAGCAATATTTAATTAAAGATTAGATAATCTCTTCTCTTGTTCCCTCTACTTTGCATGGTAGTTGGTGGTTGTTTTTTTTTTTGGAACATTTTTTTTGTATATCTTTGTATATCTGATTCACTTCCTTATCATAGTTTTTTTTATCCTGGCATGAGTTTACCTTAGACCCATAGCAAGAGTGTGTTTGATAGTGGTCGAAAAGTGTTTGTTGTTTTTTTTTTTTGGTGTTGGTCTATGTCAAATTTGAATGCTTTTCGGCAGATACCTCTCTTATCTGGTATGATTTTGTGGGTTCTGTAGTTTTTGCCGGGAGTTGATCTGAATCATTATACCTTTTTTTTTACCATATACTGCCTATGTTGCTGAGGAAATGAGTTTTTAAGGAAGCTGGTCGAAATATAGAGTGTCTAAAGAGGTGTCTAAAAAGGATCATCTGAGGAAGGTAATTGAGTACATACACCTGCTTATACCCCAACTGTGCTAATTTACAAACTTTATTTCCCCTATATTTTTTTTTCCTTTCATGTTACCTGAGTGAGAAGCTGAGTGTTCCTTATTTCCCTGTCTTTCTGTGTTGATGTCGCATGGCTTGGTTCTCATTGTGTGTATTGCACGTGTTCGTTTCGTTTAGAAGAGGAGGGAAGAGTGGATAAAACAGCGGTAAGTTTCAGAAACTACACAATAATTATTTTTATTGTCCGATTGGACCAATATATTGATATTACGTTTTTCACTGTAGTATTTTTGCTTGTCTTGATTTTGTAATTTAGTGTTTACATATAAAAAAGGGTGAACTTACTGACTAAAGAAAAAATTACAACCCTTATATTGGTAGCAGAGCGTAGTTTCTGATACTGCTGCTCATATAGCTACCCTTTCCTTCCTGTCTTTGTTGGAGTTGTCTTTGGTTGTTGACAATTGAATAAACTTTTTGGGTTGTTGGTAGGTTTGTTGTTCGTGGTATTGTTTGTGTTGTGTTAAAATAATGGCTGATAAAACATTAACAGGTGACGAAAACTCCCAAAACAAAGGAAGGGGGGAATGTACCCATTGCAAAATTCTATGAAGAAGCCAGAAAGCGACATCTGGAGTAAGGAAGCAGGTCGATCCACTTCTCAGTGTTGGTGAACATAGTGAAGGGTTGCGACCAGTACGCTCCCGATCAAGTTCATGTCCCAGATGGTGGAATCCAACCCAGAGAACAGTTGGCCCAGATATTCCTTGATCATTTAATGATTGATAGGACCGAAATGAATAGATACCCAAAAACAGAGAACAAAAGGGACCATACCCAAGTCGAATTTGTTTATTTATACATCTCTTCAGGCTTCGACTAAGAGGAGATGAAGGAAATGTACACACACAGAAACCCCACCAAGAGCTGATCCTTTGATCGGTTTGAGCCCCTCTCGTGTTAAGACTTCCATTTCTCAGAGCTCAGATAAACTACACCTATAGTATATCACTTCTATATCATAAATCGTATAATTAACTCCCTATATTATATTCACATAATTCATACGTATCAATAAGTATTTTGTATTAATATTAGTTTATATATTATAGGTCCATATATATATTATATTATCAGAACAGAGATGATAACTGGTACTCTTGATACTATTATATAGTATAATATATGTTTTCGTTGTTTGAGGTAGTATATGACTATACATCCGTATTAATTATATAATCTAGTATATATATTAATATATACCGTAGAGCATATTATAGTAATACTACTACTTTAAGGTAATATAGGTAGTAGTTATATATGTATACCATTTCTACTTACTCATATTTCGTGCAAAAAAGGTGTATTGAAGGAATATGCTCCACAATATAATCACTTAATCCCAAAGTAGATATACTGCTATGATAATTGATAGGTCGATATCAATACTACCTGTAGAAGTATAATTGTAATTCTACGATATAGGTATATAATTAGACAGGGACATTTCATCAAAGTTTGTAACTGATTGTTATAAGTTAATAATCGAAAGCATAACGCGGTTTAATACCCTATTAATAAAAGCCAACTGTAATATACGTATATGGTCTCTCGCTGACATGATACGTATAAGAATATGGTAAAAAATCAACACTATGAATAAAGAATTTTCAATGAGGCATAAGATACCGTTTCCATCATAGTAAACAATACTACTCTTCTAATGCTATTGCATAAATCTGCAAGGTAGGTTAGCTTGGATAATATGGCTTTTACCTGGAAATCCTATAGCAGTATGTATAAATGAATAAATGAAGTATGGATGTAGAGAAGAAATTGAGTTAGGCAGCCTTAGCCCTCATTTGATATGAGCTAAGTGAAAAGGTATAATCTATCGCTAGGGTTAGGTGTGTGTGAAATTTGCTATTGAGGTATGGATTATCCACATCGTTTTGAGAATGTGACCAAGTGAATACTTTAATAATTCAACATTAACCCAACAGTACTACTGCCAAGGGGACGTAGAAGTCTATGTAGAAGAGAACAAAAACGGTGAGTGATTACGACCACACGTAGAATAATTATGATATAAGTTTTTTTAGGTACTTATCCTAACATTTTTATCCAGTTTAATTATAATTTATTTTTTAAGTTAAGTCACTTCACACATATTAAGTATATTATATATTATATTAGTATATAGGTACTGAAGAATTCTAGCCTTCAGTTACTCACGAGGTGTATTAGATCTCACAGCTCACCTTCAACTATTCCATATTCATTCAATGGGAGCATACTCCCTACCCTAGTTGCTATGAGCTACGTAAAGAATATTATAGTTCTCTAGTATAAAGTAATAACCTCATAATTAGGTACAACAGTACTTAATTATGGGGTTATGGAACCATTAGTGTGACATAGCTGTTGTATTAGTGGTATTATAAACACATATATACCGCTTAATTTAATATGGAATCCTTACTTTCTCAATAAAATAATATTCAACCCATATAGTAGCGGATCCTCTCCGTATAACTCAACATTATGCTCATATGGCTGCACATGTACTAACCTATTACCTCCACAAATATTAAAATATGGGTAAATCTAAATGAGATCCTAATTAACTTCACGTCCTAGTTTCTTCACACGTAACGAGTAAATTAATCGAACGTTTATTACAGCTACTATTCTCAAATAACGGGGCTCACTATCACATAACTCATAAATAACTAATAATAACGGACAGTATGCCATCAAATATAAATAAATACACTTCTAATATAATGTCCCTTCACTAATTGTACAACTCATAATTATAAGTATCAAACACTATCACACAAAAAACTTTGTGATATAATGGGTTCGGGCTCATAATAAAACCTGTATTTAGTAAATATTTGAGCAAGCAGGCATGAGTAATGTCACTCAGTTATAGGGATGTCCATTCTCGCACGATTATTGCCTAATTTCTTTTGTTGGAAAACAAGTGAGTTATATATATAGGACATCATATATTATTGTATAAGGTAATTTGACTAAAACTTATCAACAATGAATAAATGTAACTTTCGATGGTAGAAGCTAACGGACATGTGAGGTGCTAAGGTATAATATTCCTGATCAATACAATAGTAATGAAAAGCTAACAGTCACAATTAGCGATTACTAACTCCTTACGATGATATGTCCCTTCTAGTATTCAAGTAGGTCACCTTGAGCTTATGATATTAGTCATTACGATAAAACAATGAAACACACATTCAATAAAAACTAGTTTAGCTACTGTTGGGGATGTGAGCCCACTCAGCAGAGACACCATTCATATGATTCAAGAAGTCAAATATCGCTCAAAGAGATATAAAAGACAGTACAACATCCATAAGAAGTAGTGTCACGTACTAGGATCTCACTTCTTATGAGCAAATGGAAAATGGCATCCAATAATCCCACCAACCTGGCCTCCGGATATCAATTATCTCTGATACTATTGGAAATATAAATGCATCCAGTTGTCTTTTCTGACAGTATAGGGACATAGACTCTTCATAATAAGCACAGATACCTACCAATAAGGTTATAATATAACTTACTCTCTAGCTTCAGTTGATATATACGAAATTCTCTCTCATATAATAAACTCAAAGGTAATAGGTATAATGATTTCAGTCAATATAACTGACACCTATACATATATACATCTTTCACCTCAAAATGTTTATATTCTTCTATCTAGTGAAAACTCAGTATAGCATATGAACCGCAACCGTTTAATTTATGATTGAATCAATCGTTCGTTGATTTCAATATAAAAGAGATAACCCATCAAACCTGAAAAAAATATAGAGGTGCCAGTACTAGATGAGAAAAGCACGAAAATAAACGCGCCGAAAGGCCCAATTTACTCCAGTTCAGAAGATTACTACAATCGCCTTTCTGCAGAAGAAGCCTAGTGATAGGCGTGTAATTGATATTACGCGCAAATAACATGTTGGAAGCTGTGGTTAGATACTGGAAGGATCTGTCAGTATAATAACAACGAAAATATAAATTATTTAGACCCTTACTTTATACCTTTGAAAACTACCAAATATTACAGGTCTTCGCAGGCATTCGGAGCGACGTAGTTTTGAAGTGCCTTGGGCAGTTACTCTATCGTTACATCTTTCTAATAGTTATTGTACGAGGGCTGGAGAGTTTGTTGTTGTTTCGGACGAGGTGGTATCTTATGGTTTGGTTATTGGTTACGACCTTTTGCGTACGGAAAACATATTGCCCGATTTAGCGAATAAAGAATTAATTACACGACATAACGATAGTCTTTTGGTTATTGCAAAAAAGATATACGGACCAAAAATGGTCAAGAACATGCAGCTAAATTAGTTACAGGAGTAAACATTCCTTCAAATAATTGGATGGAGGTGTTGCTTGCACAGGAAAAATGGTTACCAGAACCCTCTTATCCGGCACTTTTGTTGTTCACACCTAGTGAACAGAATTACTGTTTTATGGATCACGCTGTTATTCCCTATTCCCATAATACTCCCATAAAATTGCCTTGTTATAATCTAACTGATCACAATGTAAAAATTAAACAAGGTTATACCTTAGGAACATTTTCTATCCTTACAGTAAATCCCACTAATACAATTCCTACACATTTGGTTGAACTAACACAAAAATTGCAAAATACATATAAAGAATGGACACCTGCAAACCTCCATGAGGCTTTTGACCTGGATTCCACCGATCTAACCCAAGAACAAAAAGACCAACTGATACAATTACTACTTAAATATCCAACTACACTAAGTCTGGGAGATACAGACGTGGGATGTACTTCCATCTTAAAGCATTCTATAGAAACAATAATTGACAACCCAGTGTGTGAACCGGTTAGAAGACTCCAGGGTCCAATACTGTATGAGGTGGAGGAGGTATGTAGAAAGCTGGAAGCCGATGGCATTATTCGACAATCCTTCTCCCCTTACTCAGCACCAGTTGTTCCTATTAGAAAACCCGATGGTACATGCGCTTGTGCATTGACTATAGAAAATTAAATTCAGTTACAAAAGGAGACTTTTCCTATACCTAACCTAATAGATACGTTATTCAGTCTCAAGGGAAAACAATATTTCACAACTATCGACCTAATAAAGGGTTATTATCAAATAGAAATGGAGGAAGACAGCGTAGAAAAAACCGCATTTTCTACACCATTATCCCATTGGGAATTCTTACGAATGCCCTTTGGTGTTAAAAATGGACCAGCTACCTTCCAAAGAGCCATGAATCTTGCACTGAGTCACATCCCTTGGACGGAAGTTATGATCTATATTGATGACGTACTAATAGTTAGTGACACTTTTGAACAGCATTTATCCATCTTAGAGGAAGTCCTTGTAGCATTCATGGTGAAAGTGTTTAAGTTTAAAACCATCAGAAAACTATATTTACTCAGAAGAAAAGTTAAAATTTTTGGGGACATACAATCTCCAAATGAGCGGCATGATTACCCTTGGAAAAGAAACTTACAGGGAATACGAGACTTCCCAGACCCAAAAACTGTTAGGCAAGATGAGATCAATTTATGGGTTTAAGTGAACTCATCGGCAGGACACATCCATAATTGTTCGGGTTCATAGCCACAACCATTAGTTCGAATTATTCAAAAATACCAGTAATTTGTTCAATTGGACTGGCAATGCCCAAAAGGCCTTCTGATACCTTAAACGAACTTTTGCTACACCTTCCCTTGATGGGTATACTCCGGACTTGTTCCAGCTAAGGCGGAACCCCTTTTACTATACACCGACGCATCTGCAGTAGGTGCTGGGGCCTGTCCTTAGCCAGATACAAAAACAAACGAAAAGAAAAACCAAATTGCTTTATTCTCCCACAGTTTTTTCGATAAGCCCCAAAGGAAATATAGTACCCACAAAAGGGGAAAGTTAGCCGCCATACGGTGGGCTATTAGATCTTTGAAAGCCTTTTCTCTATAAAATCAAAGTAATAATATTCACAGATCATCAACCTATATTGTTCCTTCAGAACATGCCATTAGCAAACCCTCGGGTGGCTAGAACTTTAGAAGAATTAAATGACCTGGACTATGAGTTGTGTTACTTGCCAGGTAAAGAAAATATCATAGCCGACATATTGTCTAGATCTCACTATGAATTGAAGCTGGAAGCCATGGAAACAAGCTATCTTCCAGAAGTCCCTGATGGCTTTAAAGAAATTTTAATGCCAGGAGGTGGCGATTCGTTGTTCCAGTGTTTTTCCCATTACGAGTATGATCACATGGACCAACATTTAGAATTGAGGGTTGAAGTCGTGGATGAATTATTAGCACATCGGGAAAAGTATCACTTACCAACTGGTAGGAATGAAAAAGGTGTGCTCAAACAACTTCAACTGACTAGGTATCCAGGGCAACTCCCATTTATTCATAGTATCCAAGCCTATGCTAAATTGCGACAGGTAAAAGTATTGGTTTATTTTAATAAGAATCATCCTTTGCAGTTTGGATTACCTGATAGTAAAAAGAGGTTGTTTTTGTTTTGTCGTAGTGGTATTCATTTTAATCGACTTATTACAACGGAAAACGTATTACCTGAGTCGGTCATGATGTCGTTGGAAGCGTATCCTAGTCCACCTGTAATCCAATCTTCTTTGTTGGTGGTTATTCATTCATTGGAACCAGAATCTCCAAATGAAAATAATTTAGCGAAAGATACAGTCAATCTTGTACAAACTCTTTTTGACTCCGGTGGGGAGGAGTCAGGTGGTAATGACATACCTAACACAATCATTTCTTTGAAAAACTTTACTATGATTATTAATACTCAAGATACTGTAGAAATTTTGATGTCTCAAATAGTTGATTGTCAGAAAAATGACCCATTGTTAAGGCGCTTGAAAAGAGCCTTACATCATAATCAACCTTTGAGGGGTCCTCTAAAATTGTTCCATTATTCTCTGAATTCTTTATCACTCTTGGATGGTATTTTAATACATCGTAATCGGAATGATCAGTATAACTATGTGGTATCATTTCTTTTTGCAGTACAGGTCACGGTGATCAACCATTATGAATTTGCTCATATTGGACAGCGCAAATTATATGCGTTATTGGAGAATCTTGTATGGCATCCTAAATTAAGAGAAATTTGTAAGGATGTTTCTATGGCATGTCATACGTGCCAGTTAGCTAAAATTTCCAACATATTTAATACACCACCAAAAATAAAGATTAACACTAGATATCCTTTCGAATTAACAGCTGCAGATCTTATTCAGCTACCAAAATCCCGGAAAGGAAACAATTATGCTCTTATATTTATAGATCATTACAGCAAATGGGTAGCTGCTGTGCCGATTAAAAGTAAACATACATCTCTAGTTGCTGCGGCCCTTGAAAGTATAATCCCTTATCTCCCTCTAATCCCTTCTCGCTTACTAACTGATAATGCCAGAATTTCGTGGGCCAATTTTTGAAGATCTTTTACGGTCTTTGAATATATATCACGTGTATACTACACCCTACAACCCTTCATCAAATGGTATTGTTGAGCGAGTCAACCGAACATTATTACAATATTTGCGTGTTTCTTTACAAGATCCAACAGAATGGGACTAACTTTTACCTCATGTAATCTTAACTTACAACCATTCTAGACACTCAGAAACTGGTAAAACTCCAGCCGAAATCTTATATAGGGAGGCCCATGATACCCGTCCAAAATTACCCTGGACCAGATTTTCCCAATATTGGGATGAAGGTCATCGAAATTTTCGACCATATGTTGTTGATCTTGACCAGTTGGTAGCATTAAAAATCCACTTACCTGGGGATCTTACAATAAATAAGTTTAAAGAAAGGTACCAAGGTCCTTTACAGATTATACATATAAATTCTAATAACGTAACTTATGTGGTGGAAGCGTTGGATACTAAAAGAAAATACCGAGTACATCATCGTCAATTAAAACGATGGATTTCACCTCCCTTGTATCTACAAAGAACTCCTATCTTTGTGGAATTATTGACCAAACCCTTGTCGTTCGAGGGAGAACCCTCTGAGGAAATCGCTGAAGAGTCAATACCGGCTCCTTCAGACACAAATCCCACTGAGCAGACCCTGAATTTTGATAATGACTCGGATGAGGAGGACTTTTTGGGTTTTCCGGATGTACCAGGTCCAGAACTTTTTAATGACGTAATTTATCACTTAAATCAAAGCGTATTGTTAGCCAATTCTTTAAACCAATATTTGGATGAACATGAACACAATGGACATCCTCCAGTGGATCAAATAAATAATAGTAACAAAAATATCCATGATCAGCTGAGTGATATTTCCTCCTATTATTTGGGAAACTTGTTCATTACTCCCGAACAAATTGCACTTAGCCCATCTTTAATAAAGAATTCTCCAACTTTTACAAACGTCTCTCCAAACATAATTCACACTCCTTCCTATATCTCCTATACACCCCTAATAATAACTGACAATAGAGAAGTACCTCCAGTGCCTAGACATCAGGTCAGGAGGCTTTCTTTAGGAGAGGGTGTATCACGAGATAGTATTACAGATCTCCCTTGTGACATAAGTAGCGGAACTGTCTATTCTCCATTAAAATCTTTGGATATGGGCACTACTCCAGTCCAAAGAAATGAATTGCCCAAATTACTATTCTCACCTAGTTGTGAGGAAGAAACTGAATCATTCCCTCTAACTGAACAATCAATTAAAGAGTTTTTAGAATGGGAAAAGTCTCCGGTAATGGTTCCGGAAATAGCCCAAACAACTTTTAGTGGAAAAAAGAAAATAGTTCACTGGGCTCCTGAAACGATTATCCCTTCAATCCCTGAAGATAGGTCAAGTGAAGTTGTGGAAGAGGCCGATTTTTCAGAGCCAGTAGCTGCTCGAACCCAAAAAAGAGCATCAGTTACCGAACTAAATGAACCTTGGGTGCAGACTCGCATCTTAGAAAGGAGAAAGAGAACCGAATAGGCTGAGGAAATAATTAGGAAAGCAGAAAACCAATGAATGGAACAATAATGTTCTAGGTAAGTGATTTAACTAGTATTAGATTAGATTTGAAATATAATTGACTATATAATAATGTTTTGATATATATATATATATATATAGTATATTGTTTTTTTCCCTGTTACTATTTTTCTTATTTTAGAATGGATGAATGTCAAAGGGAATGATCCGAAGATGATCTACCATGGAACGGAAAACACTTTTCTATCGAGGAATTTAGAACAAGAGGCTCATCAGACGGAATTATTGAATGTACAAACCCAAACCAACTAAATATTGCAATGTATGGGCCCAGACCCTTATTATAGGCTTAAATGAGATATGATGCAAAATTATAATAAAGTCAAATGAGATAACATATTTAAATAGTAATTTTGTAATAAAATTGATTTTTTTAATATTTTAATAAAATAATATCCTTGTTTTTGTTTTATTAGTAAGTGGTAACCTTGATGTATGAGGTAATACACTGCATACGGTTTGGAGGTTACACAACGTTACAGATAGGGGTTGTGATGATAAAACGGTTGTCATTGATGTGGTTTGACAATGTTATTTCTTTTGTGGTTAGGCATGTTGTAGATTTTAGTCTTTAAAGTTTTACTATGTGGAATTAATCTGTGATATTATATGTTTCAGATACTCTTGGCCGGTCATTCGATGGTATCGTACTTGGAATCGTTTTATGACTCTTGGTTGTATAACCCGGAAAACAGAACCATAAAGTTTAAACGATTTATTTTGGCATCTTTCGAAGATGTACCAAAAGGCATAAAATATGAAGTAACCAAGCATACTACCCATGTCTTGGTTTTCTCCATTTTTAGAATGGCTTATACACAGGTTCGATACACCATGACGAAGGGCTCCTACCATAAGGAATACACCGTCACCCTCCCTGACTTAACTTTTAAGGCCGAAGATGCGCTTAAGGTCATTAAAGAAATCTATAAAGAAATTAAACAACAAAACCCTGATGCTAAATTGTTCATGGTATTACCCACTTTCCCGGACTTAGCCTATTACAACTACCATCGTTGCATTGCTCACGCACCCCCAGAGGTCCAAACCTGGTATAAAAACCTCCCTCGTACCACACCTAAAGAACTAAATGAAGACACCATTAGGGTGTATAACGAGCTCCATCGTTTGCATACATCCTCGTTGAAATGGGAAGAAAAGAGAACAATTGCTATGTCTGACGCACTACGTTTCATACCAAATCATAAATTGTACAAGGAATATCAACAACTA